>JAVTVY010019574.1:0-71140 GCA_036873755.1 Hanleya hanleyi | reverse complement strand
AGATCTAAATATGATGTGCCTGTAGGGCTATCTGTAGTTTCCTTCAAATCCAGTGAAGGTGGATATATATCTTTCACTGCGTCATTTATATAGCGATTATCCACAGCGAGAAGATCGTCTATATAGCGTTTGGTGAATGAGAAGGAACGGGCTTTGAATTGATCGGTTTTTGAAAGCGCCTGCATATAGTTCATTCTCATTCGCCAAACGCTATATAGACGATCTTCCCGATGTGGATAATCGCTATATAAATGACGCAGTGAAGGATATATATCCACCTTCACTGGATGTGAAGGAAAGTACAGATAGCCCTACAGCAATATCATATTTAGATCTATATCTCTATAAAAATGAAGCGGGCATTCTCTCTCGTCGACTTTATGACAAAAGAGATGATTACAATTTCGACATCGTAAATTATCCCTTTCTGGACAGTAATATTCCAGTGGGACCTGCATATGGCGTATACATATCTCGCTTAGTAACATTTGCTAGATCCTGTGTTAAATGTGACGATTTTAATCAACGTCACGAAACATTGTTGCAGAAACTTATAAAACAGGGCTATTCCACCAAGCGCCTCCACTCAAAGTTTCTCAAATTTGGCGATACATATCGCATGCTGATAGCAAAATACGAACTTAGCGTGCAAGATCTATGGCGTTACGTTTCGTAACTTGTGTCTAATTTCGCTTAACCCAGGGCTAGGGGCCGTATGAACCCATGTACTTCAAGATCTTCATGGTGCTCATATGAACAGTCACAATTAAAGCGTGACTGAGATACATCATTCTCTAGATGACGAATTTACAACGATTATTATGGATTAAGAATACTGATCAGCGATACGGATTTTATATTTTTGAAACATCATGATGTCTTGTCGGCATCATTGAAAACTGTTGACCGCTCCTCTCTTGCAGGAAACCAGCCTATGCTTATGTATACTATGATTGTCCTTTTGAGTTTGGTGCTAATACTGTTTTCTGGAATATGGAATAGGTCTTTGGAATATAGACGCGGATATTCTTTAATGGACGACGGCTGAATTATGAATGACGGACTACACGCTTGTAATTCTCCAAAGGTTAGAAACAAGTTCAGTGATTCATTTTTTCGGAACAGCGACCAATTCTTCGTGGAAGTACCACGACGAACGTTTCTTTAAGTTGTAGTTATCAAACAGTAATCGTGTTTACCTGTTTGTGAGCACACCAGAAAGGGAAATTTGTCCTTTACGTTCCGACTTTTCCGCCACATCAAGCAGTGAATATGTCCTTAACACCGTTAAATCATCGGGATATATAACCACATTAGTTCCCCATTTACACTCCCGGGGAAGGAGAGCTGTTAGTTACGTGCCTAACATGAGGGGTACGTCGTACAATGTAATCCAAAATAATCTAAAGCTCATCCGGAACAGGCTCAATCATATAATTGAAAACACAGTCATTCGTCAGATCACTGTTGTAGAGTCATGGAAATAAATCATATTGAAGACCAGGTTCTCTTCATTTCTATGTTACCCAAATACTCATCACCGCCACGTGAGACAGTCATTGTACTTTTGCGTGTTGTTTGGAACCACTAGACATCAAGCCTTGTGTCTTGCGAAAGATTCACCTTCTTATGGAATTCTTCCAAAATTTCCCGTAAACTGATACGTACAGCACGTTTATTGATTTCTTGGTTTACGAAGAAAACATAAATAGCAGGTGACCGATCGCTACTGATGCTACCAGTTCTAACAATAAACACAAATTCACTCCTTTGTTATAAAATAATACCTCAAGAAGCATCATTACATCCAAATGCTCCACAACAAATGAAATCTAAATGTAAAGTAAATTATTTTTCTTTGGTATTGTTGACAAACTAAGTAAATTTCATGCAAACGAGAAGCAATCTACTATTAGTTATACGTCGCCCTTCCGGGGTAATACGGGATGAGATTTGGTAATATGGCGAGAGAAACCAAATCGAATCCCGTATTACCCCGGAAGGGCGATGTATAACGAATTTATCATATCTCAGAGCATTAAGAATCACTTTGGACTTCAAGGCTGACATAATGGAACGGACTTCGATCGGACTTGCACTGGTTTCAGAACGATCCACAGCATGCACCGGAAAAAATGAACACAAAGACAAATGTATCATTTTTACAATCCTCATCTTTAAAACGTACTAAGGGAGGAGCAAAGATAACGATAACATATACTGTAATCCGTGAACAATGAACCCGGGCTTCGGTGATAAAGAATGAACAATCTAACTTCAAATTCAGCTTCATCTCTTATGTTCTATTCTGAAAATCAGAAACGTATAAAATACTGGAACATTAAGCTTAATCTCAATTTCATATTTAATATTTAATAGCCATCGACGAGTATAATATCTAGATTATATACCTTTTGTTAATAAATACATCGAAAGACCCGTTCCGGATTCACATCTGTTGCGTGGATATGTAAGTTTCAAATACACGTGTGAACTGTTACATTTCCATTCTGTCTATAATTCAACACCGTGTCACTCAACAGTGTCACTTGTGTCATGTTTCCATAACATCACACAGGAGAAGGACCAACATGAACTGACTTAAATTTACAGTTCGAGAGAAAAATCGGAAAAATCAAACTGTCCTGCACAATTTGGCAGAAGTATAGGTATTTGCTTCATTTTCGCACGATCATGTTGATTGCATTTATTGTGCAGTTATTGAACATTGGCGCTGAGGGATTTGCGGCGACCAGGATAGCTGTGGGAATGTCACACGATGTGGGCGGGACAGTGGTGCTGTCGAATTCACAAAACAGCTGATTAAGATCAAAATCAAAGTCGTCGGCATGGCCTTCTGCTCGTACATCCTGGGTGTGTAACACGGCCGACGTGGCATCATTTGACGTGGGTGCAGGGTACTGAGAAGATGATGTCACAGCTTCTGCAGGATAGGGTTTGACAAGAACATTTACTGGAAGTGTATGCGTACCGGTATTCGTCTTTCGGGTTGAACCCATCGTGTCAGGAAAGGCTACTGACGCAACCGTGTGGCCCATTTGCAGTTTCTCGCCATCACTTACTCGCTGGTAAACCGACAGTGACGAGACAGATCTGTGACCTGTGACAGCGGTCTTTGGATTATGGACGCGGATATTCTCTAATGGACGACGGCTGGATTATGAATGACGGACTAGACGCTTGTAATTATTTGAGATGCTGAATAGTTGTTTCTACCAAGGATGGTGATGCCGGTTGCTCGTATACTGTGGTTAGTGTATGGTTCAGAAAGTTTCAAACGAGTGCCCAGGTTGGTCATGAAGGCTGCCAAGCGGTGTTTCCCAATAGGTTTGTTATAATACCAAACTTTATCGTCGTCGAGGAAACTATCAACCGGGTATTGCCACAAGCGATCACATTTCGGATGGAGTTTGGAGATATAACTTTCGAATGAAGCAACAGGACAGAACGGGGGACCTTCTTCTTCAGGCATGAATCCGGTAACACCCTCTTTTTGCTGGGCACGGCGATTTTTTGTGAGTTCATCCTCCTTTTTTTCACATACCTCTGCCCAGTTTTCGGGTCCCGCTTGATGATGAATGTGTTTTTTGTCATCTTTTCCATATTCTCCACTCCCCTTCTAAAGAAGAACAGACGTACATCGAACTGAACTTTATTTGCAAGCCCAGTTGGGGTTTTTGGGGACATGAGAACAGACTTGTAGAGTTTACAACGATCGGACTCGTTTATGGGCTCATAATGATCGGTGTCGCCTTTTCCAGATGCCTTCAACTCTGCAAGTGCGGTTTTGAAGCACTCGTTGGCTTCATTAAACTCCGAATTTCTAATCAAATCAAAAGTTTTCAAATACGGTGGGGCCTTCAGGTAACGATTCAGAGAATGTCGAAAGTTTTCGAGAGTGGATGTTTTGTACAATTCTCCGTCTTGTTTTCGGGCATCCAAATAAAAATGACTGAGTACCTCTGCTAACCTCTCGGCCGAGAATCCTTCGAATTCTTCACTCTGTCCCTTCTCTTTCAGGTAATACTTCAAAGTTCTGGCGGACGCTTTGTTCGATTTTTTTGTGTTGCTGGGAATAATATTAGCCCGCTTTTCAACAACTTCATCGTCCGTGTGAGACGCGAAACGTTTGCCTGATTCAGCCATTTTGTTTAGCAGACGATGGAATCTAGTGAACACCTGTTCGCTGCCCTTGGCGACGGGGGTATACGATATATATTCGACCAGCAAGTTGACAATACAGCATCACACATGAGGTCTGTCAGCCAATCAAAAGTCTACATGCTTCTCTGAGATATGATAAAGCTTTGTATAATTTCGACCAGACATCCTGATGCCCCTAAATGACCAGTATTCATCTTCTTAAATGTATGTCCGTGTCGTTATCTGAAGGACCGCCTTGTGGTGGCCTACTGGTTAGAGCGTTGGCCTTGTAAGCTGTAGGTAGTGGGCTCCATCCCCGGCTGGGGTCATGTGAAAGACTTGAAAGACGGAACTGTTGCTTCCTCGCTTATGACCATCATTAATAGGATAGAACAAGGACGTGTTCGCTCGGTGTCAGTATAATGTTATTGTGTGGGGTGTCATGTCTGCCTATGGCATGATATTTCGTGAGACAGCATTATTAAATGGCAGCATTATATCTGCTCTGTTTTAAGTAGGTAACCCCTCCCCCTCCCTTCCCCCTCGTGATACAACCGAAAGAAATGTTGAAAGTGATTTACATCCTATTTACTCACTCGTATCTAAAGTATATTTCTTCTCCCTCACATTTTGATTTGGACGGTTAACCGCATGTATATGTTATATTACACGATGTTCATGCGACCCATATATTTAGACGAAGCGAAATGGCAGTCAGAGATACTGCACCTAGCGTTCGTATTTTGTCATTTCTGTTCGATATTCATATCAACAATTTTGAGAAACTCGTCTGCCGTCTACGAATGTTAAACATCATAATCTTGCACATAAATACAAACACGCGTAGGATATAGATCGTATGCTGAATTTCACGTCCGCTGAAACAAAAAACGGACTAAATAGCTGATTGCATTTTGAATCAGCCGAACGCCTCCTAGCCACAACGAAGAAATAGGATATGCATGCACTTGGGGAGGGTCAGATATAATTCTCAAATAAAAATCAACGTTAACATGGTATACCCGAAGAGGCACGAAAGGTAATTCAAATCCTCAAATTATCGATTGTTTCACCGACTTCATGCGTTTCCCAATTCATTCGGAGTTCTGAATATTCTGCCAGATCACCCAGGGAAGCTATCCCTAACATCGTTAAACCTTCAAGATATAGAATCAAATTAATTACATTTGTTCGACAATCGGCATCATTTATACTCCCTCAGTATGAGTGTTTTTGGTTACGTGCCTAATGTGAGAGATACGTTCTAGACCACAATGTAATTCTAACTCCTCCGAAACACGCTCAGACTTCTTAGACGTTTATCAGCTCTACGTGAGATGGAGGGGGATTTGGCTTAATGTCACACTCAAGGTTATTTCACTCATATGGTGACAGCCAGTTCGCAGTACCCGGAGAGAACAACCGCCCGCCGGCAAGTAACTCACAAACGTCCACACAATGACCAGCTGAGGTCGAACCCGTGCCCATTCAGTGGTGTGAGGCTAGAGGTCACCAGCGAAGCGCCTTAAACCACTTGTCCACCGACGAGATGAGATGATCACTGTATTATGCGTGTCGTGTAATGGGATTTAAAACCAGTAGACTGCTAGCCTTATGTCTACGGAATGTTTCATCCGGTTATTATCGTCTTCCAAGTGCTTATCTTGTTATTTTCGTCTTCCAGGTGGTTCATCGTGTTAATGTGGTCTTCCAAGTGGTTCATTGTGTTATTGTCTTCTTCCAAGGGGTTCATCATGTTATTGTCGTCTTCCAAGTGTTTCATCGTGTTATTGTCGTTTCCAACTGTTTCATCGTGTTATTGTCGTCTTCCAAGTGCTTCATCTTTTTTTATCGTCTTCCAAGATTTCCATATTCGTAGTCAACGGAGCAAATGTAAGTATCACGTGACTCGATAGCTAATTCCACTACCAAATACACAGTTGTAAATGAAAAGACAAAAATTGTCTCATTTGTCAGAAAATAAAGCCTGCAGAAAAATCATTACGGTCAAATTTACCGTAACATATGAAATATAATTGTAACGTAAATGATATCTCCTTCATATTGTGGATAATCAAGCAAGTTTCTTGTCAACAGTTTTCTATGATTACGGGAAGACGTCGTGATGTCCCTATCGCACAATCTGACTATCATTCATTCTTCTTCGATGCCTGCATTCGGTGACGCACAAAGAATCCTCAAATAAAAATAAATGACATACCCGAAGAGGCAGGGAAGGTAATTAAGTGAAGAGTAATAACCCTATATTCGTCTTATCGATGGTTTCGCCGACTTCATAGTCCTAGCCATCTACGTTCTGAATTTTCTGTTACATCTCTCAGGGAAACTATCACTAACATTGTTAAACTATCAGGATATTTAATCAAATTAGTTACATTTGTTCAACGATCGGCTTCATTTATACCTCTTCGAGAATGAGGGATGTTACTTACGTGCCTAATATGATGGGTAAGTCGTACAGTGTAATCCTAAATAATTTAAAGCTCATCCGGAACACGCTCAATCGCCTAATTGAAAAGACAGATCACCGTCGTAGAGTCATGGAAGTAAATTAATTAAAGACCAGTTTCTCCTGCGTTCTATATTACTCAAATGCCTAATTCTTTGAGTTCGCCAAAATTTCTTTGACGTTTATCATCGATACGTGATACGGTCATAAATCGCGGTTTAGATCCAGTAAGTTTCAAGCTTTGTGTCTTTGGAATGGTTCACTTTGTTATCGTATTCCATTATTTGCCATAGACGGACACGTAAGAATTTATACCCATTCTACAATACCCACAATATTGAATCAAAAGACGAACATTGTCCCCTTTTGGTCAGAAAATAATACCTAACATTTGATGATGGTCCCGGTTTCTTGGAAACTTCTACTGGCTAATCCAGTCGGAGACCGGCGATCGTGAAGATTGTATTAATTTACTATTCAGAAATCAATCCTAATTAGAGAATGGTATGTCTAACACATTATGAATTATATATCACACTGATGTGATTGTTGGATTCCGAAGCCACCAAATGTAGAATCCCAATATGAAAACGACTGATAGAAGATTAGCACGCTTCAATTTTCATGACCTACTGCCTCTAGGTATGTAGGGTCATGGTGTGGTTGTCGATTTTGTGATTGAGCCAATTTCGTGAGACAGGTTTTAATCCTAAATTAGGCAGTTCATCCTTCAAAGATACGTACCGAAAAAATGTGCTAAAATACCATTGAAGAAAAACTAGAGCTAATTCGGCAGCATCCACAGGGATACATATGCCTCGCCATACACAAATACAATACTGAAATGATGTGCAATATACGATGTATGCAGGTCATTTTGGGATATTGCTATCCAATAATGGGCAGCTAACTTAGTTAAAATAGTAATCGTCTCTCTTGTCGCAGATTCCATATGAGAGAAAGGCTGGATCATTCTTGAAAACGTATAGGTATATATATGATGTTCCATTGAGCCGTCAGTAGTTTTCTTCAAATCCCATCGTCGCTAATATAGGGATCATCCAGTTCTGGGAGATCGTCTATTTAGCGTTTGGTGAATGATAAGGAACGGGCTTTGGAATGGTTATCTTTTGGCAATTTCTGCATGAAGGCGTATTCATACAAGAGCGGATATAAATCTGCCAAATTTGAAGCAAAATTGAGATACCTATAGCGTATATATACGCTGGTATATGGTATTGCCGAATTTCACATACACATTGTTAATGCAAAATGCAACCTGTTCTTTGAGCAATGATCCACGTGCAGTAGAACTGAATAATTCTTATGGCTTCTGACATACCGGAGACCGGCGAGACCGTAAGTCAATATTCAGCCGGCGTCCATTAAGGAATTTCCGCGTCCATAATACAAAGGCCTATTCCATATAACAGCATAAGTACCAAATTAAGAAAAAAACATACACTGGCATCCTTTGGATGCCCAGACAATGTCTTTGTTATCAAGCTTATGTAGTATGCTGCTATGATTGGCGCCATTAACTTGTACTTTCGCAAACTTTCGTACTGACCATTAGTGTAACAGTCCATTGTTTTAGGGTGTTTCTTGATATGAACATCCAAAACACTGGTATCACAGGGTATGTATACCATTAAATGATCCTACTTGATTGGTCTGGCCAAAAAAATGTTGTGGTCCTACTCGATTGGTCGATATGCTGTATTTTCATGAAAATAATATTTATTTTCTTTGTATTTTTTTAGATTATATAGTTAACTAAATGGCTACACTTTTGTATATCGCTATCAAACCCTGTATTTACTGTCATCATGGTTTTCGTTAGATATATCGTCCCATTGACGTAGTCCATGGTTCCAATTGTTCCGTGTTGGTTACTTAGCCAAGCCATGTATCGCACCAGTCGCGGACCACCATTTTATATACTAAAATGTAGAGAGGCGTGGCGTGGCCTGGCCAACAATAAATATACGAGAGGTTGTGTGGAAGTTGGGACCAAACGTGAAATCTGCATGCTCAGGATCATAACATTCTACATGGTGACTTGGACAGCTTCCATGTACACGGTTGGTCACCTTTTTAATGTACCGCGAGTTTAGCGTCAGCAGTCAAGGAATTCCCCAGAAATGTCAAAAAGCTGGAGCCCGAAACAGATATGAGACTCGACGTGGAGTTTGAGATCCCAGTCAAATTATTTCCGACCTCGTGTCGCTGTCCATATCACATGGTGTCCAGACCCGCCAGTCAGAGAACACAGCATACGAGCACCGTGGCCTCCTCTGTCGAATATTGTAAACACATATGGCATCATGGGGGCAACAATAAACCAATAAAATTATTAAATGTAGGACGCCTGAGTAAACCGAACTATGAGAATTTAAAAGAAAATTTACCTCTTACATATCTGACCAAGTCCCGAACTCATTCTATTCTCAGACATCATTAATTGCATCTGCGCGAACTAACTCAAATCAAATCTCGACAGAAAACCTGGGTGTGTTTGTCCGATGTATGAGTAAAGTAGGTACTCACTGCCTTTGATCAGAGGTGTTTTGAATCCAAATGTCGCTATCCGATGAACCCGTTATCTTTCGACAAGTGTCGATATCTGAGAAACAGTAACGGCATATCATCTATATCTCCAGCGATCTAGATGTTGATTTCTTATCCACCGATTTAATTTCTCTGTTTGCATTGAGGGCTGTAGGAAATTTTGAATGGGCCGAGACTTTCGTTGATTAACATGATGACCAGCAAACTAACTCCATAATTGAAAAAGGCATTACAGTTTTAAGGCTGCAGTTATTTTCTGAAGATCTACGTTTGGACAATTATTTGGAAAACCTGTTATTACGAATTTGGGATTAGCTAACAACCTTCCGCCTTTCCTCCCTCTCTTCCAGATAAGGTGGGTCGTAAGAGTGTATAGCCCTATGACTCGACAATACGCCTGGGGCAGCAAACTTCAACAATGCATATCAATGACAGAATGTCACCATAAATTGGGAAATAAAGGTCGTGCAAATGTTAGCGGCAAAAAGTTTGTCAATATATTAACGGCACCCAACCGCTGGTGGATCTGAGGATTAACGGAAGACTCCTCAGAATGTTTCCATCTCTTGTATAAAACTAGTACTATTTATGGTTATAAAACAGAAACTGGTTATCTGACTATCAGAGAGCGCTATAAATCTCCTTCTGTAGACGAGAGCGTGAAACCATCGAGCATAACGAGAGCACTTGCCAGTTACGGATAATATTTAACCATCTAACGCTATTTCTGAGGTCACATACGTCAGAAAATTAAACGCCTATATAGTGATCTTGACGAAGACCGCTATTAAATGACCACAATATATTGTGGGAGGAATAGAGCATTCGGGCGACCAGCAGACACTTCTCTAATTTTATTACATCGTACCGCGATTCTTTACGTATAATGGTATATTCCTGCATCATGTACAGATCGGCATAGGACGATATGGCGCAAGAAGTTATCGACCCATGTTTATTATATCGGCTACAATCAACCACAGCTTTTGGTAATATCTATACAAGATATCTTGTTGAAATGCAATATATGCCAAGTTTTCAATTTCAGTTTATAGTTGACAATATAAATGAAATTTACTTTCCCTTGCTATGTGTAGACCTTAGTAATGAAACAGCTCGGCTAATTAGGACCGACAGCAAGTGATAAGGATCAACTTGCTATTACATCCTCCAAAAGCTAGAAACAAGTTTAATGATTCATTTTTTTTCGGAACAGCGATCAATTCTTCGTGGGAGTACCGTGACAATCGTTTCTTGTAGTAGTTAAGTAAACATTAATCGTATTTACCTGTACGTGAGCACACCAAAAACAGAAATTTGTCCTTTACGTTCCGACTATTCCGCCATATCAATCAGCGAATATATCCTTAACATCGTCAAATCATCGGGATATGGAATCACATTTGTTCCCCATTTACACTCCCTGGGAAGGAGAGCTGTTAGTTACGTGCCTAACATGAGGGGTACGTCGTACAATGTAATCCAAAATAATCTAAAGCTCACCCGGAACACGCTCAATCATATAATTGAAAACACAGTCATTCGTCAGATCACTGTTGTAGAGTCATGGAAGTAAATCATATTAAAGACCAGGTTCTCTTGAGCTCTATGTTACCCAAATACCGATTTCATCGAGTTCGCCGGGACTTTCTTTGAAGCTCATCAGCGCCACGTGGGACAGTCATTGTACTTTTGCGTGTTGTTTAGAACCACTAGACATCAAGCCTTGTGTCTTCGGAAAGATTCACCTTCTTATTGAATTCTCCCAAAATTTCCCGTAGACTGATGCGTACAGCACGTTTATGGATTTCTTAGTTTACGAAGAAAACAGAAATGGCAGGTGACCGATATCTGCTGATGCTACCAATTCTACCGTTGTAAAACAAAAAACACAAATTTACTCCTTTGTTATAAAATAATATCTCAAGAAGCATCATTACATCCAAATGCTCCGCAACAAATGAAATCTAAACGTCAAGTAAATTATTTTTCTTTGATATTGTGGATAAATTAAGCAAATTTCATGCAAACGAGAAGAAGTTTACAGCTTTCTATACTTCCGGCTAGATATCCTGATGTCCCTATGGCCAAATCCGTTTAAATGACCAGTATTCGTCTTCTTAAAAGTATTTCCGAGTCGTTATCTGAAGGACCACCCTGCGTTGGCCTAATGGTTAGAGCGTCGGTCTCGTAAACGGTAGGTAGTGGATTCAGTCTCTGGCTGGGGTCATGTCAAAGACTTGAAAAATGGAACTTGTTGCTTCCCCGCTTACGATCAACATTAAGAGAATAGAACAAGGACTGATTCGCTCTGTGTCAGTATAATGCGATTGGGTGGGGTGTCATATTTGCCTATGGCATGATATTTCAGAGAGACAGCATTATTAAATGGCAGCATTATATCTGCCCTGTTTTAAGTAGGTAACCCCTCCCCATCCCTTTCTCCTCGTGATAGAGCCGAAAGAAATTATGAAAGTGATTTACACCCTATTCACTCACTCGTATCTAAAGTATATTTCTTCTCGCTCACGTTTTGATTTGGACGGTTAACCGCATGTATATGTTATATTACACGATGTTCATGTGACCCATATAGACGAAGCGCAATGCCAGTCAGAGATACTGAACCTAGCGTTCGGATTTTGCCATTTCTGTTCGATATTCATATCAACAATTTTGAAAAACTCGTCTGCCGTATACGAATGTTATACCATCCTAATCTTGCAAATAAATACAAACACGCGTAGGACATAGATCGTATGCTGAATTTCACGTCCACTGAAACAAAGAAAAAGAACAAAATAGCTGATTGCATTTTGGTTCAGTCGAACGCTTCCTAGTCACAACAAATAAAAAATAGGATATACATGCATTTGAGGAAGGTCAGATATACTCCTCAAATACAAATCAACGTTAACATGATATACCTGAAGAGGCACGAAAGGTAATTCAGCGATGAGTCAAATCCCTAAATTATCGATTGTTTCGCTGACTTCATGCGTTTCCCAGTCCATTCGGAGTTCCAAATAGTCTGCCAGAGCATTCAGGGAAGCTATCTCTAACATCGTTAGACCATCAAGATATAGAATCAAATTAATTACATTTGTTCGACAATCGGCATCATTTATACTCCCTCAGTATGAGCGTTGTTAAGTTACATGTACGTGCCTAATGTGAGAGATACGTTCTAGACTACAATGTAATTCTAACTCCTCCGAAACACGCTCAATCATCTAGTTAACCCTATCTGGCCTGGGGTTTTTGGGACCTGTTGTGGCCTGGGGGGGGGTTGTTGGCGGAATGGCCTCCCTCTAATTATTTTTCTTACCCCTTGAACTAGGGGGCTGAAACTTACCACACTATACCCTTGGGTCAAGCTCTACCGGAAAATGTAAAAAAAATCCAAGATGGTCGCTTTGATAACGTCACAGTGGCGTCATTTTCAAAAACGGCATTTTTTGGTCGATTTTTCCGTCAGCTTTTCCGAATTTTTATTTATGAAATTTTCCTGCTAAAACTGCATGATAAATTAGTAAATATTAATGTGATGTGAAATAAAATAGTTTTTGTCCGCTTTTCGTCGCGGAAAAGCAGATATTTTGAAGAAATATGACAAATACAACACTTTTCTGGGACCCCCAGTGGCTGCCATCTTGAATTTTTCCATGATCCTCTCCTCGGGAAGTTATGCAAATCGGCTCAAAATGACCCCAATATGATAAACTATAAAGTCACGTTTCAGTTCTCCATTTTTTGTCGTTCCGGAGATAGCACAGAAAGTTTGGTAGGGGGCCGAAATCCCCCCTCCAGGTAGGGTTAAAAGGACAGTCATACCCCAGATCACTGTTGTAGAGTCATGGGCATAAATTAAGTAAAGTCTCTCCTGCGTTCTGTGTTACCAAAATATCGATGAAATGTCTTAGTCGTTTAGCAGCTCTACGTGAGACGGTCATTGTATTTTGCGTGTCCTAGAACGGGGTTTAGAACCAGTAGGCGGCAAGCCTTAGGTCTTCGGAATGGTTCATCCGGTTATTATCGTCTTCCAAGTGGTTCATCTTGTTATTGTCGTCTCCCAAGTGGTTTATCTTGTTATTATCGTCTTCCAATTGGTTCATCTTGTTATTATCGTCTTCCAAGTCGTTGAGCTTGTTATAGTCAACTTCCAAGTGGTTGATCTTGTCATTATCCTCTTTCATCTTGTCATTGCCGTCTTCCAAATGGTACATCTTGTCATTATCGTCTTCCAAGTGGTTCATCTTGTTATTATCGTCTTCCAAGTGTTTCATCTTGTCATTTTCGTCTTCCAAGTGGTTCATCGTGTTATTGTGGTGTTCAAAGTGATACATCGTGTTATTGTCGTCTTCCAAGTGGTTCATCTTATTATTATTGTCTTCCAAGATTTCCATATTCGTAGTCAACGGAGCAAATGTATGTATCACGTGACTAGATCGCTAATTTCTCCACCAAATACACAACTGTTTCCTCATTTGTCAGAAAATAATAAACGCAGAAAAATCTTTACGGCCAAATACACCGTAACATATGATAAATAATTGCAACGTAAATGATATCTGCTTTATATTGTGGATAATCAAGCAGGTTTCTTATGAACAGTTTTCAAAGGTTACGGGAAGACGTGATGTCCCTATCGCACAATTCTTATAACCGACTATCATTCATTCTTCTTTGATGCCTGCATTCGGTGACGCACAAAGAATCATCAAATAAAACTCAATGATAACATGATATACCCGAAAAGGCACAGAAGGTAGTTTAATGAAGTATATTAACCCTATATTTACATTATCGATTGCTTCGCTGATTTCTTGTGCATCCCTAGCCATCTACGTTCCGAATATTCTGCCACGTCACTCAGGGAAGCTATCACTAACAACGATAAACCATCAGGATATTAAATCAAATTAGTTGCATTTGTTCAATGATCGGCATCTTTATACCTCCCTGAGAATGAGTGCTGTTGGTTACGTGCCTAATGTGAGGGGTAAGTCGAACAATGTGATCCTAAATAATTTAAAGCTCATCCGGAACACGCTCAATCATCTCATTGAAAAGACAGATCACTGTAGTAGAGTCAAGGAAGTAAATTAATTAAAGACCCGTTTCTCCTGCGTTCCATATCACTTAAATACCGATTTCTTGAGTTCGACAGAATTTTCTTTGACGTTTATCAGAGCTACGTGAGACGGTCATTGTACTTTTGTACTGTCATAGAATCCGATTTACATCCTGTAAGCGTCAAGCCTAGGGTCGTTGGATAGGTTCATCCTGTTATTATCGTCTTCCATTATTTGCCATAGACACGTAAGGATTTTATACCCATTCTACCGCATCCACAACAGTGAATCTAAAGACGGAAGTGTCTCCTTTTGGGTCAGAAAATAACGCCGCCAAGAAAAATCATTACGGGCAAATGCACCGTAACATATGTTGTCTAAATGTCAAGTAAAGGATTTTTGCTTGATATTATGAATAATTACAGTGAAAACTGTGTTGCGTATGACAGAATTAAGAAAAGTCAAGAATATATGACGAACTTCACGGTTGGGTAGGAGCTAACTACAGACAGATTCATCGTCTGGTGACAGGTTATCGAAGCGCGAATGACCTGTCCTTATCGCGACCTACATTTACACGGTCTTAAGGGCATTTTTCCGTTTGACTTGTACGCCCGTCTCGAGCGCTCACGCACGCATAGTCAGGCAATAATAAGCTTCTGAATATAAATACGGAGATCAACCCTGAAAGTCACGGCCAAGAGTATCTTCCTGACAAATGTATAATTATAGGTATAATATGTAACCCAAAACTTATGGACACAGGCCGGATTCAGACTGCTTGAACTGATTCTTAACAGTTCTACAACACTTGATGAAGATGCTGTTTTTTTGGCAAATTCTACTAGCGCATCCAGTCGGAAACCGGCGATGGTGAATATTTTATTAATTCACTATGCATAAACCAAACATCATTAGATGACGGTATGTCTAACAAACTATGAATTATATATCACACTGATGTAATCTTTAGACTCCAAAGCCAACAAATGTAGAATTCTAATTTGAAAACGAGTGGGAGAAGATTAGCGCACTTCAATTTTCAAGACTTACTGCCTCCAGGTATTTAGGGTCACGGTGTGGTTGCTGACTTTGTGTTTGAGCCAATTCCGTGAAACAGTTCTTAATCCCAAAATAGGCAGTTCATCCTCCAAAGATACGTACCGAACAGCTGGCCAAAAATACCATCGAAGAATATGACGAAGCAAAACTAGAACCAATTCGGCAGTACCCACAAGGATACATATGCCCCGCCATACAATATAATACTGCACATGATATATATTATGTGTGAAGGTCCTTTCGGAATATTGTTATCCAGAAATGGGTACCTATATTTGTTACAATAGTAATCTTGTGTTCTTGTCGAAGATTCGACGTGAGAGAAAGGCTTGATCATGTTTTGTAAAGGTATTAGTTCATATATGATGTTCCATCGGATCTATCAGTAGTTTTCCTCAAATCCAGAAAAGGGGGAATATATCATTCACACTGTCGATAATATGGGGATAATCCAGTGTTGGGAGATCGTCTGTTTAGCTTTTGGTGAAGAGAAGGAACAGGCTTTGGAATGATTTATATTTTGATTTCTGCATGAAGGCGTATTGATGCGAGAACAGATATACTTCTGCCAAAATCGGAACAAAATCCAGATATATATATGCTGTTGGTATATGGCATTGCTGAATTTCACGTGGATATTTTTTAATCAGAATTTCAAGCAATTCTATGAAGAAAGAGACGTCCAAAGAATCATAGAACTAAAGAAAGCCTTATGGCTTCTGACATACCGGCGACAAATTAACATACTGGTTTTCTTGAACACCAATATTATTAATGTATAAGCGTCTAATCCGTAATTCAATAAGCAGCCGTCGTCCATTAAAGAATTTCCGCGTCCTCAATCCAAAGACCTATTCTATATAACAGCGTTAGCACCAAATTAAAAAAAACAAAAAAACATTCATATCCTACATAAGCTAGTTTCCTGCAAAAACGGTCAACAGTTTTCAATGATGCCGGTATCAATGAAACTGATGTTGTCAAATTTGGGCTGACCATCAAGGGAAATTATTCAAAAATGAATATCTGTGAGGTATGTGTTTTAGAACGGCGGAATGGTTTTGTTTTACAATTTTTACCGAGACAGGGGATACTACGAAACCTCGTGGTCGCGTAAAATTTGATATTTCGAGGCTACCAAACTATCAATGATCAATTTTCCTGAAGAGTTAAGGAAAGCTTGTCGTATTCTGGGCTATACCTCTGATGACATACCCATGTAGACAAAATGTTTTAAAGAGTGAGCCTGTGAAACGGAGATTGGGCTGTGGGGAGGTTGCAGTGAAAGACGATATGCCAGGTTCTAAAAAATTCAAAGATCAGATAGGTCAAAGATGAAAATCATCTTGGCACCAAAACAGGAATATATTGGAAACCTTGTCTGTATTATTACTACAGATCAAGCGTGGACGTATATCCGGTGTCATAATCGTGTACGTATCTGATTAGTATATGATCTTTCTCCAAGAAATGTTAGATTTGCGATACCTTTATTAAGTTGAAGATAGCTGACCCGGGATGACTCTGGAAAATTGCAACGACACTGGCTTTCTTTACATGCCTTGACATTGTCTGGACTATTAAGCTTATGTAGTATGCTGCTATAATTGGCGTAATGAACCTGAACTTTCACAAACTTTCGTACTGACCATGACTGTATCAATTCATTGTTTAAAGATCTTTCTTGATTCAAACATTCAGAAGACTGGTAACACAGCGAATGTATATTGTTGAATGATCCTAATCGATTTGTCCGACCAGAAAATGCATCTATGCTCATACTCGATTGATCTGGCCAAAAGATGATGTGGCCCTACTCCATTAGTCTTGCCAGAACATGCTGTATTTTCATGAAAATAATATTTATTTATTTTTAGATCATATAATTAACTAAATAGTTAAAATTTTGTATATCATTATTAAATCCAGTATTTACTATCATTATGGTTTTCCTTAGATAAATCGGCCCAGTGACTCTTGTTCCGTATTGGTTACTTGATCCAGCCATGAATCACACCAGTCGTGGACCTCAATTGTATGTACTAAACGATAGTGGGGCATCTGTTGTCTGGCTTGACCAAAAATAAATATACGAGAGGCTGTATGGAAGTTGGGACCAAACATGGAAACTGACCAGGATCATAACATTGGAGAGGTTTCATGCACACACTTGGTCTCCTTTTCAAGATATCGCGAATTTTAGTGTCAGTAGTCAAGTAATCACCGAGAATGGTCAATAAGCTTGAGCCAGAAACAGGTATGGGACTCGAGGTGGTGATTAAAATCCCAAATGAATCAGTCAGTCAAATTATTTTCGATCTTGCTTCGCTGTCCAGATCACATTTTGTCCAGACTCGCCAGTGAGGCACTGTGCATTCAGAGGATACGTGGCCTCCTCTGTCGAATATTGTAATCATATTTTAAAATTTTAAAATAATATGCACCTCTTACAATTGTATTCTCAGACATAATTAAATGCATCTGCGTGAACCCACTCAAATCAAATCTCGACACAAATTTGCCTAGGTCTGTTTGTCCGTTGTATGAGTAAAATGCTGTCTGCCTTTTATCAGATCTGATATGAATCCATATGTCGATATCCGTGTAACCAGTTATCTTTTTGACAAGTGTCGATATCCGAGAAACTCTTTGTTGTGTTGACATATATTTGGTCTATATCGGTAAACAGTAACGGCAAATTATCTATCTCTCCGGCGATCTAGATATTGATTTCTTATCCACCGATTTAATTTCTCTGTTTGCAATGAGAGCTGTAGGAAATTTCGATTGGGCCGAGACTTTCGTTCTTTAAAATGATAACTGGCAAACAAACTCCATACTGGAAAAAGGCATTAAAGTTTCCCTACTGCACTTATTTTTTGAAAATCTAAGTTTGGAAAAATATTTGCAAAACCTGTTATTCTCGAGTTGGGATTAGCTAACAACCCCCCGCCTTCCCCTCTCCCTCGTCTCCCTTCCAAATAAGGTGGGTTGTAAAAGCATATGGCCGTATGACTCGCCAATGCGCCTCCGCTAGCAAACTTCAACAGCGCATATCAGTGACAGAATGACACCATAATACCATTTGGACAATAATAATGGACAGCGATTCTGTGAATGTAGCTGACCGTGATTTTGGGAAATGACGGTCGTGCAGATGTTGATGGCAAAAGTTTTGTCAAAGAAATCACGGGAGTCAACCGGTGGCGGATCTGAGGGTTAACGGAAGAATGTCTCTATCTCTTGTGTAAAACTAGAAGTATTGATCATAAAACAATGTGATTGGCCATCTGACTCTCAAAGAGTGCTATAAATCTCCTTCTGTAGACGAGAGTGTGAAACCATCCAGCACCCCGAGGGAACTGGCAATATTTAACGATCTAACGCCATTTCTGGGGGCTCATACGTCAGAAAATTAAACGCATAGATAGTGATCTTGACAAAGATTGCTATTACATGACCACAATATATTGCGAAAGGACTAGAGCATTCGGGCGACCAGCAAACAATTCTCAATATTATTACATCGTACAGCGATTCTTTACGTATAATGTTCCTGTAACATGTACTGATCGTCAATAGACGATGGCGCAAGAAGTTATCGACCCACGTTTATTATATCGGCTACATTCAGTCACAGCTTTTTGTAATATCAATACAAGGTGTCTTTTTGAAGATGCAATATGTGCAAAGTTTTCAATTTCGGTTTAAACGTGACAATATTTATACAAATTTACTTTCCCTTGCCATGTGTAGACCTTGGTAATGAAGCAGGTTGGCTAAACAGGACCGACAGCAAGACGGTAGTGATAAAGATCAACATCCTATTAAATCCTTTGAAAAAAAGTTTAATGATTCATTTTTTCTCGGAACAGCGACCAATTCTTCTTTGGAATACCTTGACAAACGTTTCTTCAAGTAGTAGTTACGTAAACAGTAATCCACCCTAAATCCATATATTCTGATATTTACACAATAATGCTGCCGCGGCCAAGGCAACATATTAAAGCACGTGGAGAATAACCTGTCATTACAGGACAGTTCTGAGGATCTCGTTACATTCAAGTATCTGGAATACATTATATGGAACAATAATAGTACATGTATAATGAAAAGCTGGCATCACATGCAGCTATTATTTACGTACCGGTACGCTTTAACATCCAGATAAGATAACATAAGATCATTTATTTTGAGTCGGTTTGAAAAATACAAAACAAAGAACGTTAGCTCTCCGACTATGTGCAATATTAATACTGCTAGTGCATAACAAACATGGCATATTAAATATAAACCCAACTGTAGTGTCCCCTTCTCCATGGACGCTTAGAATGAACTTAAAAAGTTATTAAGATATACATGGAAATTGGTGAACTTAACTATGCTTCTAGTACAGACGATACAAACTTGTGGACCTTCGCATAGAACAAGAGGTTCACGTTCAACAATTCGAATTTGAGCAGAAATTCCAGATTTGACACTGTTGTCCTCCTTTTCGCATCTACCAAACAGAGAAGTTGGCCCTACTAAACAGAGAAATTGGACATAGATCGTGTGCTGAATGTCACGTCCGCTGAAACAAACAAAGAAGAATATAATAGGTGATTGCATTTTGAATTAGACGAACGCCTCGTTGCCACAACGAAACAATAGGATGTGCATACAATTGGTCAGATAATCCTTAAATAATAATCAACGTTAACATGATATACTCAAGGAGTCACCGAAGGTAATTAAGCGACGAGTCGTATCCCTAAATTATGGATTGGTTCGGCGACTTCAAGCGTTTTCCAATCCATACGGCGCTCCGAATATTCTGCCACATCATTCAGGGAAGCTATCCCTAACATCGTTAAACCATCAAGATATAGAATCATTTGTTACATTTGTTCGACCTTCGGCATCATTGATACTCCCTAAGATTGAGTGTTGTTAGTTACGTGCCTAATGTGAGGGGTACGTCGTAGACTACAGTCCTTAATAATTTAAAGCTCTCCCGAAACACGCTCAATCATCTAATTGAAAAGACATTCATACCCCCAGATCACTGCTGTAGAGTCATGGACATCAATTCATTAAAGATCAGTTTCTTCTGCCTTCTATGTTACCAAAATATAGATGAAAATTCTTTGACGTTTATCAGCTCTACGTGAGACGGTCATTTTATTTTTTGCGAGTCGTAGAACTGGGTTAGGATCAACAGGGGGCAAGCCTTACGTCTTCGCAATGTTTCATCCGGTTATTATCGTGCCAAGTGGTTCATCTTGTTATTGTCGTCTTTCAAATGGTTCATCGTGTTATTATCGTCTAACAAGTGGTTCATCTTGTTGTTGTGGTCTTCCAAGTAGTTCGTCTTCTTATTCTGTGGTTCATCGGCTGAGGTCGTATGAACCCATGTACTTTAAAAGCCTCATGGTGCTCATATGAACAGTCACAATCAAAGCGTGACTGGCATACATCATTCTCTAGATGACGACTTTACAACGAATATCATATGGATTAAGAATACTGATCAGCGATACGGATTTGATATTTTTTAACCATTAGTCTGTCTTGCCGGCATCACTGAAAACTGTTGACCGCTTCTCTCTTGCAGGAAATTAGCCTATGTTTATGTATACTATGGTTGTCTTTTTGAATTTGGTGCTAATGCTATTATATGGAATATGGAAAAGGTCTTTGTATTATGGACGCGAATATTCTGTAATGGACGACGGCTGAATTATGAATGACTGACCAGACGCTTGTAACTGTGGCCTTCCAAGTGATTCATCTTGTTATTATCGTCTTCCAAGTGGTTCACCGTACTGTTGTCGTCTTCCAAGTGATTCATCTTGTTATTATCGTCTTCCAAGTGGTTCACCGTGCTGTTGTCGTCTTCCAAGTGGTTCATCTTGTTATTTTCGTCTTCCAAGTTGTCCATCCTATTATTGTTGTCTTCCAAGATTTCCATATTCGTAGTCAACGGAGCGAATGTATCACGATTTCGCTAATTCTTCTACCAAATAGTAAAAAATCAAAAATTGTCTCATTTGTCAGAAAATAGTACCTGCAGAAAAATCATTACGAGCAAATGCACCGTAACATATGATATATAAACGTAACGTAAAAGATGCCTTCCTGACATTGTGAATTGTCAACAGTTTTCTATGATTACGGGAAGAGGTCGTGATGTCCCTATCGCACAATCCTTATAACCGACTACCATTCATTCGTCTTGGATGCCTGCATTCGGTGACACAAAGGAATTCTCAAACGAAAATCAATGATAACATGATATACCCGAAGAGGCACAGAAGGTAGTTAAATCAAGATTAATATCCCTATATTCACATTGTCGATTGCTTCGCCGAATATTCTGCCTCATCATTCAGGGAAGCTATCACTAACATCGGTATTGAACCATCAGGATATTAAATCAAATTAGTTACATTTGTTCAACGATCGGCATCATTTATACCTCCCTGAGAACGAGGGCTGTTACTTACGTGCCTAATGTGAGGGGGTAAATCGAACAATGTAATCCTAAATAATTTAAAGCTCATCCGGAACACGCTCAATTATCTAATTGAAAAGACAGATCACTGTAGTAGAGTCATGGAAGTAAATTAGTTAAAGACCCGTTTCTCCTACGTCCCATATCACTTAAATGCCGATTTTTTTTAGTTTACTAGAATTTTCTTTGGCGTGTATCAGAGCTACGTGAGACGGTCATTGTATTTTGTATGTCACAGAACGCGGTTTAGATCCACTAAGCCTCAAGTCTAGTGTCGTTGGAATGGTTCATCCTGTTATTATCGTCTTCCATTATTTGTCATAGACACGTAAGGATTTTATACCCATGCTACGGCATCCACAATAATGAATCGAAAGACAGAATTTATAGAGTTTATAGAGTTGCTTGAATTTCTCATTAAAAATATCTATGTGAAATTTGGCAACACAGTATATCAAGAGCATATAAGATGCTATGCTATATGCAGGTTCTTTCAAATAGATCAATTCAAAGCCCGTTCTTTCTCATTCACCAAACGCTATATAGACGATCTTCTTGCTGTGGGTAAGCGCTATATAAATGACGCAGGAAAGGATATATATATATATCCACCTTCACTGGGATTGAAGGAAACTAAAGATAACCCTACCGGCACATCATATTTAGACCTATATCTCTATAAAAATGAAGCGGGCCTTCTCTCTCGTCGACTTTATGACAAAAAAGATGATTACGATTTCGACATCGTAAACTATCCCTTTCTGGACAGTAATATCCCAGTGGGACTTGCATATGGCGTATAAATATCTCGCCTAGTAGCATTTGCTAGGTCCTGTGTTAAATGTGACGATTTTAATCAACGTCACAAATCATTGTTGCAGTCAAAGTTTCTCAAATTTGGCGATACATATCGCATGCTGATAGCAAAATACGAGCGTAGCGCGCGGTACGTTTCGTAACTTGTGTCTAATACCGCTTAACCCGGGGCTAGAATCCCAATAAGAGTAAGACTGGTAGAAGATTAGCAAGCTCCAACTTTCAAGACCTATCCAGGTGTTTAGGGTCACAGTGTAGTTGCTGACTTTGTGATTGAGCCAATTTCGTGACCTTCAAAGATAGGTACCGAAAAAGATGTCCAAAGATACCATTGAAGAATATGACGGAGCAAAACTAGAGCCAATTCGGCAGTATCCACAGGATACAAATGCCTCGCTATACACAAACACAAAACTGCAAATGGTATGTAATAAGGGAGGGAGGAAATTTGGCTTAATGTCACACTCAAGTTTGTTTCACTCATATGGTAACAGTCAGTTTGGTTGGTGGAGGAAGCCGGAGTGCCCGGAGAGAACCACCGCCCTTCGGCAAGTAACTGACAAACTTTCACACATGGACCAGCTGGGCTCGAACCCGTGCCAGTGGTGTGAGGCTAGCGGTCACCAGCGAAGCGCCTTAGACCACTCGGCCACCGAGGGCCCTGGTATGTAACAAACGATGTATGCAGGTCCTTTTGGAATATTGCTATCCAGAAATGGGAAGCTAAATTTGTTAAAATAGTAATCGTCTCTCTTAGCGTAGAGCCGATGTGAGAGAAAGGCTTGGTCATTCTTGTAAAGGTATAGGTCCTTATATCATGTTTCACCTGAGCCATCAGTAGCTTTCTTCAAATTCAGTTAAGGGGGAATATATCATTCCCATCGTCGCTAATATCGGAATTATCCAGTTCTGAGAGATCGTCTATTTAGCGGTTGGTAAATGAGAAGGAACTGGCCTTGGAATGGTTACCTTTTGACAATTTTATTCATACGAGAACGAATACAGGTCTGACAAAATTGGTGCAAATTGAGATACCTATACGCTTTTGGTATATGGTACTACCGGATGTCACATAAATATTGTTAATGAGATAAACATCCCAAGAATGATATCCCTCACGTGCAGAAAAACTGAATAATTCTGATGGCTTTTGACATACCGGCGACCAGTTTTATTGAACTCCGATATTGTTATGTACAAGCGTCTAGTCCGTAAATCGATAATCAGCCGTCGTTCATTAAAGAATTTCTGTGTCCATAATTCAATGGCCTATTCCATATAACAGCATAAGCAAGTGGTTCATCGTGCTTAAATGCCAAAAGCAATAATCATAGCATATATAAAAATAGGTTAGTTTACTGCAAGAGAGAAACGGTCAACAGATTTCAATGATGCCGGCATAAACTAAGGCGTTCAATGAGGTCCAATAATGAACTAAAGTGTTCAATGAAACCGATCTTGTTAAAATTGGGCTGGCTATGAAAGAAAGTTATTCAAAAGTGAATACATGTATCTGTGAGGTATGTGTTTAGATCGGCCGAATGGTTTTGTTTTACATTTTTGACCGGGACATGGGATACTACGCCACCTCATGGTCGCGTAAAATAAGATATTTCGACGCTATACATCTGACAAATCTTCCATATTTTCAGTCTTCGGGCTGAAATGTTAGACATAGCTCGCAGTATCCTGTGCTCTGTTGACATAGCCATATAAAAAACGACTGTAAAGAGTGAGTCTGTATAACGGAACATGTACTGTGCGGAGGTTGCAGTGATAGACGTTATACCAGGTACTGAAACTGTCAAAGATGAACGTGATGTTGTCCCCAAACAGGAAAATATTGAAAACATTGTTATTACCCCAGTTCAAATGTGAGAGTCATTACCGTGTAGGATTATTTTGATAACATTAGTATATGCTATTTCTCCAAGAAATGTTAGATTTGTGATACGTTAATTTAAGTTGAAAGCCGCTGACCCAGTGTGAAAGAAACGGTGGTCCTTAGAGGTCGATGTCCGGTCTCCAGTGCTTTACCTAGGGCGGACTCTGATATTCAAGTGACTCTTATCAGATGTCAGTGCGTGGGCTGTGTTAAATCATAGCAAGCGTACACTCTTATCTAGGGGACCACCGTTTCACTTACACCAGCATTACTCTGGAAAACTACAATGACACTGACGTTCTTTGGATGTTCAGACATTGCCTGTATTATTAGACATGTAGTATATGCTGCTATAATTGGCGTAATGAACTCTTGCAAAATTGCTCACTAACCATGAATGTCACAGCCCATTGTATAAGGGTCTTTCTCGATTTGAACATCCAAAAGTCTGGTATCACAGGGAATGTATACTGTTCAATGATTCTACTCGATTTGTCTGGCTAAAAAATGCGTCTATGCTTATTTCCGATTGGCCTGGCCAAAAAGATGCTGTGGCCCTATTCCATTGGTCTTGCCAGAACATGCTGTATTGTAGTCACAATAATATTTTTGTTGGTCTAAGAATACATAGTTAACCAAATAGATCCGATTTTGTGTATCATTATTACATCCCGTATTAACTGTAATATTGGTTTTCCTTAGATATATCGTCCCAATAACGTAGTCCATAGTGCCAATTAGGATCTTGTCTCGTGTTGGTTACTTGGCCCAGCCATGCATAGCACCAGTCGCGGACCACAATTGTATGTACTACACGACAGTGGAAACGTATGCTGTCTGGCCTGACCAACAATAAATATACGAGAAACTGTGTTGAAAGTTAGGACCAAACATGAAAACTGCTCAGGATCATAACATTCTACATGGTGATTTGGAGAGGCTCCATGCACACGGTTGGTCAACTTTTCAAAATACCGCGAAGTTTAGCGACAGCAGTCAAGGAATCACTGAGAATGATCAATAAGCTGGAGCCCGAAACAGATATGAGACTCGAGGTGGTGACTAAAATCCCAAATGAATCAGTCAGTTAAATTAGTTCCGAGCTTGTTTCGCTGTCCAGATCCCATTGTGTCCAGACGCGCCAGTCAGGCACTGATCCTTCAGAGAACACGGCATATGAGCAACATGGCCTCCACTGTCGAATATTTTAATCTGGCTATGAGAAATTGAAAATAATATTGACATCTTACATAACTCACCAAGCCCCGATACCATTGTATTCTCCGAGATAATTAAATGCATCTGCGTGAACCGACTCAAATCAAATCTCAACAGAAATTTGAGTGGGTCTGTTTTACTCGGTAAATGTCCGAGTAAACCGTCATCTTTCAGACAAATGTCGATATCCGACCAACTATTTGTTCTAAATCGGACAAACTTTGACGGCATATTCTCTCTCCAGCTAGCTAGATGTTGATTTCTTATCCACCGATTTCATTTATGTTTGCATTGAGGGCTGTAGGAAATTTCGATTTGGTCAAGACTTTGGTTGATTAAAACGACGACTGACAAACAAATTTCGTACTGGAAACAGCTTTAGCCTTTTCCGGCTATATTTATTTTTTGAAGACCTACTTTTGGCAAATTATGTGGAAACCTTGCTATTTTCAAGTTGGGATTAGCTATCAATCCCCCGCCCTCCCTTTCAAATAAGGTAGATCGAAATAGTATATAGCCTTATGACTTACCGATACGCCTCGGGTAGCAACCTTCAACAACGTGTATCAACGACAGAATGACACCACAATACCATTTCGTTAACAATATGGGACAGCGAATCTATGAAAGTAGCTAACCCTGGTAATAAAGACCGTACAGTGTTGACGGCACAAGTTTTGCCAAACAATTGACGGTAGTCAGCCACTGTTGAATCTGATGATTAACGATAGACTCCTTCTCAGAATGTTTCCATCTCTTGTGTAAAACTAGTAATGTTGGTCATAAAACAGAGAGATTGGTCATCTGACTCTCACAGAGTGCTAAAAATCTCCTTATGTAGACGAGAGTGCGAACCCATCGAGTATGTCGAGGGAACTCGTTAGTTACGGACAATACTTAACGATCTAACGCCATTTCTGGAGCCTCGTACGTCAGAAAATCAAACGCCTAGATAGTGATCTTGGCGAAGTTCGCTATTGAATGACCACAATATATTGCAGGGGGAATATACCATTCGGCCAGTAGATAATTCTCCATTTTTATTACATCGTACCGCGTTTCGTTACGTATAATGGCATGTTTCTGCGATATGTACGGATCGTCAATGGACGATGGCGCAAGAAGTTATCGACCCATGTTTATTATATCGGCTACAGTCCATCAGAGCTTTTATATAATATCTATACAAGATATCTCAATTTATAATTGAAAACATCTACACAAATTTATATACTAATGCCATTTAGAAAGTAGGTAACATTTATATCCAATTATTTTTTGGATGTCACTTTCTTGATAAAGCACAAATACTAGTGCTGGATGGGTCAGTCCCGAGTGGTCTAGAGTGCTTGCATTTACTGCTAGCGATTTGGTGCCAAACTCGAGTCTCGCACGGGACTGACCCATCCAGCACTAGTATTTGTGCTTTATCAAGAAAGTGACATCCTAAAAATAATTGGATATAAATATACAAATTTACTTTCTCTTGCCATGTGTAGACCTTGGTAATGAAGCAGCTTGGCTAAACAGGACCGACATCATGTGATAAGGATCAACATGGTATTAAATCCTCCAAAAGTTAGAAAAATATTCAGTGATTCTTTTTTCTTTTTTTTTCGGAACAGCGACCAATCCTTCTTCGGAGTACCCTGACAAATGTTTCTCCAAGTAGTTAGGTAAACAGTAATCCACCCTTAATCCATTTATTACGATATTTACACAATAGTGCCACCGCGGCCAAGGCAACATGTCAAAGTACGTGGCATGTTAAAGCTTAATATCAAGACATTTCTCTCAAGAATCCAAAGTACGTACCATCTCAGAATCTCGCCACATTTCAATACCTGGAACGCCTTACGTGGAGCATTATTAATACTTGTATAATGAAATACTGTCCTCACATAATATTTTTTATCATACTGCTCCCGTGTCGGCTGTAACTATTCGTTACGTACCGGTACACTTTAACATCCAGAGACCTGAAGAGTCTCCTTTTTCCCTTTTCGCTTAGAACGAACTCAAAAATTTTTTATTGAAAATATACATGGAAATTGGAGCATCTAACTATGCTGCTAGTGCAGACAGTTCAAACGTGTGACCCCTTCTCTGTAAACAAGAGAATTCGACTTCCAGATTTTAAACTATTGTCCACCTTTTCGCATTTATCTGTTTGCGACCACACCACAAAGGGAAATTTGTTCTTCCAATACATGGAACATCATTTTGAATGTGTTATTTCTCTAAGAAATGTTACATTTGCGATATATTGATTTAAGTTGAATTAAGTTTATATTGACGGCAGCCGAGCCGTGATGTTCCGATAATTGGCTTAATGAACTTGAAGTTTCGCAAACTTTCAAACGTGAGTGTAACAGGTCATTATTTAAGGGTATTTCTTGATTTCAACATCCAAAACACTGGTATCAAATGGAATCTATATTTCTGAATGAACCTACTCGATTTGTCTGCCCAGAAAATCCTTCTATGCTCATATTCGATTGGTCTGTCCAAACGACGATGGGGTCCTACTCGATTGGTTTTACCAGAACATGCTGTATTTTCATGAATTTTTTTATATATTTATTTATTAACTAAATAGTTACAATTTTGAATAGCATTATTAAATAATTGTTTTCTGCCCTCACGATTTTCTGTAAATATATCTCCCCAATGACGTAGTCATAGTGCCAATTAGACTCTTGTTCCGTGTTGGTTACTTACAAGCGTCTGGTCCGTCATTCATAATTCAGCCGTCGTCCATTAAAGAATATCCGCGTCTATAATCCAAAGACCTTTTCCATATTCCATATAATAGCATTAGCACCAAATTGAACAAGCAGCCAGAGGATGCTAGGTCCCCCGCCTAGAAGCAGAAGGGTCTTTCCGCCTCCCCAGGTTTTGAGATCAACTCAGAATGGCTGACTGAATGTTGATTACTGCCGTAATATAGTTTCCTCACACGAAAATTATGTAACCGAAATGCAACCTTAAGCGACATCTCATGGCATATTATCTGCAAACTAAATTTGATCAGAATCTGAAGGCATCCTCAACCTATTGCCCGGAAACCAAATTTAGACTTTGCCACCAGGTGTCACCACCTGTAGGTGCAAGCAGGCAAAACGCAATCCCAAACGACATCTCATGGTATGGTATCGGCATATGAGCTTTGGCAAGGATCTGAAGAGAGGTCCTCAAGTTATTGCACGGAAACCAAATTTAGATTTTGCCACCACGTGGCACCACCTGTAGGCTGAAGTGTTTTTCGTCAAAAATTCACGGGAATCCAAACAGATACTCGCAATCCAGATCTATGGAAATCCACGGGAATTCAATGCTATCATTTCTATAGATATTGCTAATATTTTACGGGAATCTGTTGGATTCCCGCAAATTATTTTGCGAGAGTGCTGACGGGAATCGGATTCCCGTGGACAAACAAGCCATGCCCAAGTGACATCTTGTGGCATATGTGTGAGACGAGTAAATCTGCACCCCTCTGAACGGCATGTGTGCGAAGTTGATTGCCCAGCGCGAAGATTGCAGTCGTACATGGTTCCCGGGTGTGACTGTAAGATCCCCCTGGTACTTTATATCAATTTTCTAATTAGCATAGGTGATTAACTGCCTTATCCTATTATTGATACTTCCTACTAAATTTAGAACCGCGGCTCGTGTATCAGATGATTCATTTTGTATATATATATTAAATGTTATAAATCTATTTCTCTTACACTACTGAGCTAGAAATAATTTGTTTATTTAGGGCAGTGATCCTATGAGGCCCTTGATCCTGTAAATGGATGGATTGTAAACCATTGAACTGTTATAGCTGTCACTCAAGGCTGGGTACAGGGGGTAAGTTGTGGTGAATATACTTAATTGGAGATTTATTGTCAGAGGATTGTGAACTTTTCAAGTAACCTCCCTATCGAATGTAATTCGATTGCCATCTAGTCATTACTATATAATGAGATTGATATATTGTCATTCCTGATTTTTAATGGATTCATGATCATTCCATATTTAATTAATTCATTCTATTATCATCATTGCGACAAATTGATGTATTGGTTTCTGGTCATTGCAGAAACTATTTTTGATACTACTGCTGTCTTCGTATGGCATCATGCTGACATCATGATGTGTAAATTTGTCAATTGGATTGCTAATTTGGTCACACATTGATTATAATGGTTGAATTGAAATTTGAATTGCCATTCATATTTCCAAATTATTACCGTTAATAATAGAATTAATTTTCATTGGTTTTTATTGAATACTACATGTATATGTACCTATTAATTTTCACCAATTCTTTGAATAATATATTATGTAGCTGTAAACTCTCGTCGATACAATCTATCGTCGATTGTATATCATCTGTCGCTTCCCCACACCAACCAATCGAACTATCAATAAACCCATTGACGGTACTGGATGCCCACCGGTGTGTGTGTTATTTGGGGCGGGTCACAAACAAATACCAAATTTGAGAAGAACCTGATGAGCAGTTGCCAAATTATTGCCCGGAAACAAATTTGTCCACCAGGAGGCGCCACCTGTAGGCAGAAGCGGGCGAAATGCAATCCCAAGGGGCATGGTATCGTGGTGTCATGGTATCTGCATACCAAATTTCAGGAGAATCCGATGAGGGTCCTCAATCTATTGCCCGGATACCAAATTTAGATTTTAACACCAGGTGGCGCCACCTCTAGGCGCAAGTCGGCGAAATGCATTCTCAAGTGACATCTTATGCCACGGTACGTTCATACCAAATTTCAGAATAATCTGAAGTGCGGTTCTCAAGTTATTACCCGGAAACAAATTTATGATTTTGCCACCAGGTGGCGCCACCTGTGAGTGCAAGTAAGCGAAAGGCCTAAGGAGCATCTCCTGTCATGGTACATACATGCCAAATTTGAGAAGAATCCGATAAACGTTTCTCATGTTATTACACAGAAATGTAGGGTATCTCAAAGAAATTCGACCAAGTGCTTCTAAGTTATCACTCACAGCACGGAATAATGGAATGAACTCTAGTGGCGCCACCTCCGGACGGATTTTGCTGAAACGCAACACCAACAGACATTTTGTCGCAAGGATGCATTTGCCAAATGTCGGAGGAATCCGACAAAAAGTTAGAAAGTTATCGCTCGCGAAGGGTTTGATCAAACATCCACCGACATGCACAGAAGATTGGAGCAAGATCCAGTGGCGCCACCTATAGGCGGATCTTGCTGAAACGCAATACCAACCGACGTCTTGTCGCAAAGAATGCAGATGCCAAATTTCGGAGGAATCCGACAAAACATATTGGAGTTATCGCTTGCGAAGTATTTGAACATACATGCACGGACATCAACGGACACATAGAAGCAAGAACCATTTTAAAGACCTCGGCCGCGTTGCGGCGGAGGACAAAAAGACAATCATAGTATACATAAACATGGGCTAATTTCCTGCAAGAGAGAAGCGGTCAACAGTTTTCAATGATGCCGGCTAGACATCATGATGTTTCAAAAATATCAAATCCATATCGCTGATCAGTATTCTTAATCCATATGAAATTGACCCAGCCACGCATCGCACCAGACGAGGACCACAATTTTATGTACTAAAAGATAGTGGGGTGCCTGTTGTCTGACCTGACCAACAATATATATACCAGAGGTTTGTGGAAGTTAGGACCAGACATGGAAACTGATCAGGACCATAACATTCTACGTGGTGACTTGGAGATGTTTCATGCACACGGTTTGTCTCCTTTTCAAGATACCCCGAAGTTTAGCGTCAGCAGTCAAGGAATCACCGAGAATGGTAAATGATCTGTAACCAGAAACAGATATGAGACTCGAGGTGGTGATTAAAATCTCAAATGGGTCAGTCAAATAAGGTGGATATTAATAGTATTTGTCATAAAAATTCACGGCAGACAACCAGTGTTGGATCTGACGATTAATGGCAGACTCCTACTCCGAATACTTCATTCTCTAGTGAAAACTATTACTATTGGTCATAAAACAGAAAGATTGGTGGTTTGAATTTCAGAGTGTGCTATAAATCTATTTCTGTAGACGAGAGTGGGAATCTATCGAGTAGGGCGAGAGAACCTGGCTAGCTATGGACAATATTTAACGATCTAACACTTTATATGGGCCTCATACGTCAGAAAATTAAGCGATCTAGACGAAGATCGCTATTAAACGACTACAATATATTGGGAGGAATAGAGCATTCGTGCGACCAGCAGACAATTCTCTGATTTTATTATATCGTATCCCGTTTCTTTACGTATAATGGCATGTTCCTGCAACATGCACGAGACGTCAATGGACGATGGCGCAAGAAGTTATCGACCCAGGTTTATTACATTGACTACAGTCAACCACAACTTTTTGTGATATCTATAAAACATATCTTTTTGAAGATACAATATGTGCCATGTTTTCAATTTCAGCTTATAATTGACAATATCTATGCAAATTTACTCCACCTTGTCATGTGTAGACCTTGGCAATGAAGCAGCTTGGATAAACAGGACGGCATGAAATTATAAGGATTAAGATGCTATTAATTCCTTCAAACTTTAGAAAAAAAGTTTAATGGTTGACTTTTTCGGAACAGCGACCAATCCCTCTTTGGAGTACCTTGACAACGGTTTCTTCAAGTACTTAGGGAAACAGTAATAATCCACCCTTAATCCATTTATTCCGATATTTACACAATAATGCCACCGCGGGCAAGGCAACATATTAAAGTACATGGGGAATAACCTATAATTTCGAGATATTTCTGTCAAGAATCGAAAGAACGTACTATCATATAAGGATCTCCTTACATTGCAGTACCTGGAATGCTTTATTTGAAACATTATTAATACATGTATAATGAAGAACTGGCATCCCGTGTCGGCCCGGACACGGATATCTCAAAAAGCGTCACCTGAATATCAAGAGTCCGTTCTTGGTAAAGTATAGATGACCGGACACTGATCGCTGGAGAACACCATTTCTATGATAACGGTACACTTTAACATCCAGAGACACAACTAAAAGGTTTAACTTCTTGATGGACACTTAGATCGAAAAAAATGTTATTAAAAATATACATGGAAATTGGAAAATTTAACTCTGCTTCCAGTGCAGACAATAAAAATGTGTGGACCTCTTCAGAAAACAATATGTTAATATTGAACAATTTGAATCTGAGCGGACATTCCAGATTTGATATTGTTTTCCACCTTTTCACCTTTACTTGTTTGTAAGCGCACCACAGAGAAATTGAAATTTTCTCAGTGAAAGAGAAATTGATCCTTCCCAGTCATGGAGCATTATCTGATGTGAAGAGACTAATACAGACGAGGAAATGTCCATGAGACCATACATAAATGAAAACTATTTTGCAGCCACAACGGATATACGATATAATATGGATGAACTGAAATTCCATGGATTGTTTTTAAATCCATTAACACCAACAAATCACGGGAACTGGGTCAGTCTTCTGCAGAATGGTGCAGCCTATCACATAATCACATTTAAATTCTAACCCAAATACTCAAGAACAAAATTAATGATGTTAGAAGTATGTGTCAGATTCGAAAGATTCTGATAACAACCGTCGGCCATCAAGAATATCCACAATCGAAAGACCTTCTCATATACCGAGCTAATGTTTAAGCAACGTTAGAAAAGAGGCCACATTAACGTCATTTTGCTCGTTAGAACGACGTTAAATTATTTTCATTCGCCAACATTGTGTCAACTTTAAAACTAGTTTAACTAACTTTACTCAACGTTTGAAGTCAAACATTGTTTACACGTTAAATAAATTTGAATTCAAAAAAATGCAAATTAAAAGTTCTATAGTTAATCAGCGAAACACCTTAAATACAGTTATCTCCAACTCTGCTGTCCGAGAAAGAGGAACCATTCAGCGTAGCAAGTTAATAGACCAGAAGGTCTCTTCTGGTTTTGATAACAACAAACTCTTGTATTTCAGTTTATTCATTCATGGTGTCCGTGCAAATGTGATTTTAACCCTTAATCGCCAGATAAAATCCCTGAAGGAGTTTCAATGATAACAAAGTGAAAGAACACACTCGTTCTAGCAATAAAGAGGAAAAAAGATCTAAAATATTTCATTGGTTTGCATTAGGTCGGAAAATTAGGTCCAGTTCGTGAAGTATTTTTTCTGGGCGTCAATTGTTTTAGGGGTTGCTAAAAATAACACGGTGGTATTAACTATATATATATATCAAGGTTGGTTCAACGTTCGCGAGGTAACTTCCGGAAGACTTTTCGGTATCAACGATACATAAACGTTGTTTTAGTGGACGCTTGCTACCGTGAACCATTTTTAATGGTATCGACGGCTCGACCGATAAGAATTCCCCACACTGACCATGTAAATAGTTCGTATGCCCCCTCAAACAAACATCATAACTGATAGTATACGTATTGGAACTAGTTACCTCTTGCCGTCCTCTCTCCGACCAGTTTATAACGAAAACACACTAGTATGTTCTACATTCACAAAGAGCGCGTAAAGTTCAGTAAGAATGAAATTATTCAACCTCAACCCACCAGTCGCTGATTCACAAGGATTACTTAAAGGCAGTGGTGATAGTGGCCTGGCTTGACGAACAAGAAATATACGTAAATTTGTGGAAAGGTTAGCCAAGATACTGTGTCGATATAATAGGTAGCGTCATGACGTCAAAAAGGCCAGGACGTACGTTACGCTGAACACTGCTCGGGTCGGTGCTGCCCAACGTCAGAATAATGGTCTGTCGTATTCCCACTTTTGCGGTTTTTTTGAGAAGTATTGGGTGGATTTTGGTAGAATCTAGAAATTTCATAGTACCGTGTTTCTGCTATACATAAGGATGTAACATACACGGAAGAGTTTGAGCGGCATTTTGATGAAAACGTGCAGCAGTTCATGACTAATTAATTATGGCGGAAGGAATGGTATAAATACAGATTTAAGAAAAATTCGATTTGATAATTTACCTCCTATTGTAATATTCAATTTTTGCTGTATTTGTGCAAAGAAATAGGAAATTATTTGATATTTTAGCGGGAAACATTTCTAACCTGTTCTATTCTGAACTATTTTCCTGTGCAATTTTAGCCCTCTGAAAAAAAGTATTTCTTTAAGTATAATCTTTTCATCTGATTTCATTTCCTGGTAGTGCTCTGATATAACATCAATAACCAGAAATCTAATATTTCTAATTTTACATTTTAAATTTATGTGTGTTTATCTGGAAAGCAGACATAGGGAATTGTTACCTTTAATACATGCTATTTTTATTGCATTTTCATATTCAGATTCGATAGACTGAGAAATATTGAGATTTTAAAGGAAGTCTTTTAAGAAAGGGCCTCTAAGAAAGTCCCGCCTTACTATCTCATGGTGAATAAAATTCCAGATGAGAGATCGGTTATTTCGAATCTTTTCGAGTTTTCTAGATAATAAAACGAGAAAACGAAACAAGAGCCACATGGCCGTCTCTGTCAAACATTACTATGACAACCTGGCTGAGAAATAAAATATATGATGTAGTTATTCAATTATGATACTTGAGTAACCTGGGTTATGGGAATTTTTCTTGAAGAAAATATTTTTATCTTTTTACCCCGATTCAATTAAATTCTGCATGATAAAAGATAAAGTAGAGAACAAGACATATTGTTTTCGGCACATCATTCAAAAAAAGTTTTTTCCCCTATTGGGTATTATTTAACTGTCTCAAAGAGGATTGCGGCATTCAAAGCGATATCACGCACTGGGCAATTACATCAATACATGCGTCATAATAGAATGATATCATTGAGAAAATAAATGTTGCGATCTGTACGAATCATACAAATATTGATGACAGAAAGCTTTGTGGGTGACGGCAGCCAACAAATCTGATGTTGGATGTGACGATTATACAGCAGCATCCTTCCTACTGATTCCGTCTTTTCTGAAGTTATTGGCCATAAAACAGAGAGGTTGGTGATCTGACTCCCAGAATCAGCGCTCCAGAATATTATTGCAGAAACCTGTCAAACGGGGCTATAGGACCAAACGCCTACATTCAAAGTTTCTCAAATTCTGTGATAAATATCTTACGCTGACGGCAAAATACGATCAAAGCGTGCAAGATCTCGGGCGCTACGTTTCGGTATTTAATTCCGCTTAACCTGGGGTTAAAGTCCGTTTGAATACCATGAGTATACATCTCAATGGTGTTCAATGAACAGACACAGCCAAAACGTGACCGAGATACATACTCTGGAAAAGGAATTGGATATTAACATGGATAAGGAATAATGGTCATCGAATCGGCTTTGACGTAATGAACTTCATCACGTCTTGTTTACATCATTGAAAACTGTTGACCGCTTCTGTCTGTTAGGAAACCATATGCCTGCATTTGGCGACGCACAAAGAATAATCTAATAAAACGCACTGTTAAGATTATATACCGGAAGAGGCAAAGAATTTAATTAAGCGAAGAGCATTAACTCAATATCCGTGTTATCGATTGTTTCGTCGATTTCATGTCTATCCCTAGCCATCTACGTTCCGAATATTCTCTCAGGAAAGCTATCACTAACATCGTTAAGCCATCAGGATATTAAATCGAATCAGTTACATTTGTTCATCTTTTATACTTTCCTAATTTGAGGGTAAGTCGTACAATATAACCCAAAATAATTTAAAGCTCATCGGGAACACGCTCAATCATCTAATTAAAAAGACAGATCACTGTAGTAGTCATGGAAGTAAATTAAATAAAGACCAGTTTCTCCTGCATTCTATATCACTTAAATGCCGAGTTCGCAAGAATTTTCTTTGACGTTTATCAGCGCCATGTGAGACGGTCATTGTATTTTTGGATGTCATAGAACGCTGTTTAGATCCATCAAGTCTCAAGCCTTTGTGTATTTGGGATGATGCATCTGGTTATCATCCTCTTCCATTATTTGCTATAGACTGACACGTGAGGATTTTATACACGTTCTATAGCATTCACAACAGTGAATCAAATGACGGGAATTGTCTCTTTTTGCTTAAAAAATAATACCGTCAGAAAATAATTACGTAAATGCTCCGTAACATAAGTTATCTAAATGTCAAGTAAACGCTTTTCATTTATTTTCCTACGAAGTAGGCTACAGATCGCAAATTGTCCGGTAATGAGTGAGTGAGTCAGTCCATCCGAATCCTTTCGTCGGCAAAATAAGGAGAACCGTTAACATTAGAACCTTGATTTTTGGCATGAACGTGCATTAGGGCATTGTTACCGGCAAGTTCTGAGCTGATCGAATTCTGATGAAAATTTAATTTATAATTAATTTTTTATTATTTATTGATGACTCGAGTGCACTGTTATGCCCATCGGGAACCCTTGACTGTACGCTTCACTGTGACTTTTAAGCGCCTGGGACTAACTTCGGCCGCCCAGCACTAAAGCAAAAAAAAAAAAAAAAATTATGCGCCCAGCACTCGAAAATATCAGTAACTTTAATGGTACTTGCCAAAATATGTCGGCATTATACGTTTCCAGGTAGCTCCGCCATGTTTTCCCTAATAGTCCACGCCACGCTTCCCGAGCTGTATATGCCACGATGCATGAAGGAAGCAAATCATTTTATCGGAGAATGGAGGTTGTTATTTCGTCTGCTGCGAAGTTTTACCGAGCCACGAGTATCACTTTACATGTACATGTATTTTATAAATCATTGTCAGAAGCGCCAAGCAACTTTGAAAAACTTCTTCTCACAGAAGCGGCAGGGTATTTGTTGGCTTTCGGTGGTCGTTGTTGTTGTTCTAAGACGTCAGCTTCCAAAATATATTTTAATTATATCTATATTAAAAGCACACATGCATGTGTGCGCTCGCTCGTACGTCGTAATCAGTCTATTAGATCTACATGTACTATGAGATATCTATAATATGGCTAGTTGAACAGTACACTTGAATCTAGTATTAAACTGGAGATTCTGGAGTAATCTATTTTTAGCCTCACTGTAATGTTGACACACATTCCGATGGTATCCGTTTTCACTCATTTGCTGGTCTTGGAATTCCGTTGAAGGCATATTATACTGCACGTTTTATATATCCAGCCTATACAACATTGCATAATTTCTTCAGTTCAGTCATTAGTTAAAAAATGTTCTACCTCAAAGAGAAATAAAAAATTACTGGATTTTATGAGAGAAATTACTAAATTTAAACACAACAATGACCCTATTATCTGTTATTACTGAAGAGATCAATAATAAAATCATCGTTGTGTTTTAAATTCAGTAACCTATAACCAGTTGTTTATTTTTTTTCGTGTGTGCTTTATTGTTCATTGATTATTATTATGTACTCTCTTCAGATGAGGTACCTTGAAGTTGAATGCCAAATAAATATATCCATGGAGAATGGCTCTCTTTTGATTCTTGCATTCTAACAAATCTCTGATCTTGACCGTTCTCACTTCAAATTTGTGTTTCTTTTCCAGTTTCCGGTCTTATTTTGGGACTTCAAACATTTACTTCTCAACTGCTCTGACAGAGCACCATTCCCTACGCTAATTTGAAAAAAATCTCCTAATGCCGAGAAGAGGGGGGGGGGGGTGCCCCGCTCTCTCGGACTCTCCTCCCAACACCTCGTGCTGTACTGCTGGGCTGATCAGTGCCCATGGTAATAGAAACTGAGGGCGATAATAGTTGCTATGCTAACGACTCACCAGCGATGACATCTGGAAAAGTTAATAGTTCCCACTGTCAATTTAGAGATGCTATATAAATTCTCTCATGGTAGCACACAGGGCCCCCAAGTCATCTCTCGAGTACACACTTAAATTATATCAAACCCTATTTCGTAGGTCCTGTGACGTTAGTCACACTGCCATGTTTTGAATAATTACAGCGAAAAATGCGTTGCGCTGCATATCACAGAATTAGGAAAAGTCAAGAATATAGGGAGAATTTCACGGCTTCTAAGGCGCTAACTACAGGTAGTTTCATCGTTTAATGAGAGTTCAAAAGCTTGAATTACAACGCATATAAGGGAAGTGGAAAGAGGTGCCGACATACTGACAGAGCCACATGACTACACAGTATAGTCTTCTGGTTAACATATTCTAAAGCACATACCAAGAATCTAACGATTCGTGATATGTGTTGTATCTCAGGTACGCTTTTATTGTACCTGTTCATGTGGCAACCTGGGTGACATGACCACACGGCCCCTAGCATCGGCATAAGCGATATTAGATACAAATCTAGAGAGCTATGATGGAAATGCTCTGACAAATCGTATATTGGTAATTGCTGAGTTGTGTCGCTGTGACAACTCGTACACTGGGGATTGGTGAGCTATATCGTCGATAGATGAAAATGACGGCATTTAACATAAAAGACTAGTCTGTAAGACCCGATGTCGACCCAGCATCAACTTCTCACAATGCCAACATATATCTAAGACCAAAAGGTCTGTACAGGGGGCGGGCCTCGGGGATGAAACGTCCACCAGCAGAATCTCGCCATATACAGATAAAAATTACAACGCATATAAGGGAAGTTGGAAGAGGTGCCGACATACTGACACATCCACATGACTTCACAGTATAGCCTGCTGGTTAACCTATTCTAAAGCACATACCAAGAATCTAACGATTCGTGATATGTGTTGTATCTCAGGTACGCTTTTACTGTACCTGTTCATGTGGTAACTTGGATGATATGACCACACGTTCCCTAGCACCGGCATAAGCGGTATTAGATACAAATCTAAGAACCAATTGGAGGACCAATTTCCATTAACACCGTTGCTTTGCACGTCCTTCACAAGCGCTCACGCACACATAGCAAGGCAATAATAAGCTTCTGTATACAAATACGGAGATCATCGCTGAAAGCCATTGCCACGAGTAATTTCGTGACAGCTGTATAATTATGGGCATGATATATTTCATCCCATAACTTGACAACGACCGGATTGAAAGTAGGTGAATTGATCCTTAACAGTTCTACAACACTTGTGTAATTGTTCTGGTTTCTTGGCAAATTCTACTAGCTCATCCTGTCGGAAACCGCCAATGGTGAAGATTTTATTGATTTACTATTCAGAAATTAATCATCATTAAAAGATGGTATGTCTAAATAATACTCCAAAGCCACCAAATATAGAATCCCAATATGAAAACGACTGGTAAAGCAAACATCAATTTTCAAAACCTGCTGCCGCCAGGTATTTAGGGTCACGGCGTGTTTGCTGACTTTGTGATTGAGCCAGTTTCGCGACACAGTTCTTAACCCTAAAGGAGGTGTTCGGTTTGACTGTAATTTTTTCCTTTAATAGAGTGTGTTGCGTTTATAAACCGAAAATATAATTTCCCCGTGTTTACTTCAAAAGTCATTAGCGTTGGAGAGAAAAAAACTGAATTTTCGTATTCTGAATTTTCACCAAAAAGAGATTCGTCAAATCAATATTGTTTGTTTTTGCTATTTTTGGGGGGAATTTTCTTTATATTTAAAACATGACACCTTTAACCAACACGAGTCTTAGATATCCAAATTCGGTGGGTTTGATCCTAAATGATACTGAAAAATTGTTTTGGTTAAAGGCGTAATATTTTCATGATATAGAAATATGTCAAAACGCTTGGAATGCTCTGTAAGGGTGTAGTTCACGGCCATTCGGCACATGATTCCTCCAGATGAAAATTGTAACAGCTGTTTGGCCGAATGGTTAGAGTCTCGGACTACAGATTAATTGAACGCCATCTTTTGGATTCGAAACTCCAAATCATTTTTTTTTTTCGTTTCCCCCTTGTTGATTTTAGGCTTTAAAGTGCAATAGTGACGTGAAATAAAGACAGCGAACTGCTAATATTCGCTTCATGTTGTTATAATTCGTGAATAGAGTTGCACACGCACACAGCCACACCTCTTGATCAGTAGTTGAATATTGTGACGATCCAGCAGAGCAAAAAATTAATTGTTACACACACTACTATATATGTAACTTTTACATAAGAGTATTTCATCTGAGGGCAGCGGGAAGATAAATGTTGTAAGTATGAAGGGAAAAGTTATATTGTAAAACTTATATTAAGGCCTGTTAGGCCAAAAACGAAAAACTCCTGGTTCACAGCAGCTACAGCTATTCTTCAATGTTTCGTCACTACAATTTGGTTATATTCATTTCCCATTTTGCAGCTGATGTAGTTGCTCACAGTTTTACAACTTGAACATATTCTCTATTTATTCAGGAATTGATCCTCAACAAGTGGTGAGACTTGCTTTCCCAAGAGATTATGCTTGTGTCAATATGTTTTTTGCAGTTACTTCCCCACTTTATTATTCTCTGAACTTTTGGCAGAGATTTGACAGTTTTCGCGTAGGTTTATATATTAATATAACTAATTATATATTAATATAACTGATTATTGTTCGAAAATAGCTCATGAAAATATATTTGGCTACTGTATGAGAATATGAATCAGAAATCCCGATTAGACTGGCTGGGGAATACCTGAGCACTATGTCGCAATATACCGGCCAGCTCGGAGCGAGACAATAGAGCAGAAGACGCTGAAGGAGAAAAATCCGTCTGAAGTGAACGCCTTCTAAGGCAGTTCATCCCACAAAAGATACGTACCGAAATATTGACCAAAAATACCATTGAATAAGACGGAGCAAAACTAGAGCCAATACGGCATTACCCACAGGGATACATATGCCTCGCCATACACAAATGCAATACTGCAAATGATATGTATACGATGTAAGCAGATCCTTTTGGAATATTGTTATCCAGAAATGAGCAGCTAACTTTGCTAAAATAGTAACGTCTCTCTTGTCATGGAGTCGATGTGAGAGAAAGGTTTCATCATTTTTGTAAAGGTATAGGTCCATATATGATGTTCCGTCTGAGCACAGCGACACAGCTCACCAATTACCAATACACGAGTTGTCAGAGCATTTCCTTCGCAGCTCTCTAGATTTGTATCTAATACCGCTTATGTCGGTGCTAGAGGCCGTGTGGTCATGTCATCCAAGTTACCACATGAACAAGTACAATAAAAGCGTACCTGAGATACAACTCTTGGTATGTGCTTTAGAATAGTTTAACCAGAAGACTATACTGTGAAGCCATGTGACTCTGTCAGTATTTTGGCACCTCTTCCCACTTCCCTTATATGTGTTGTAATCAGTACTTTTCTTCAGATCCAGTGAAGGGTGAATATATCAGTCAAATTGTCGCTAATATAGGGATTATCCAGTTCTGAGAGATCGTCTATATTGCTTTGAAGTTGTTATCTTTTGACAATTTCTATATGAAGGCGTATTCATAAGAGAACAAGATATAGGTCTGCCAAAATTAGTGCAAAACTGAGATACCTAAATGCTGCTGGGATATGGTATTCTCGAATTTCACATAGGTATTGTTAATAAGAAATTAAAACAATTCTATGAACTAAGAAATATCCCGAGTATATCCTTCACGTGCAGTAGAACTGAAGAACGTCTTATGGCTTCTGACATACCGGCGACGCGTTAACATATATAACGGCGACTAGTTTTATAGAACACATATATTAATAATGTACAAGCACCTAGTCTGTTATTCAATATTCAGCCGTCGTCCATAATCGTCCATAATTCAGCCGGGTCCATAATCCAAAATTTCATATAACAGCATAAGCACCAAATTAAAAAAAAATGTAGTATAGTAGTATACATAAACATAGGCTAGTTTCCGGCAAGAGAGAAACGGTCAACAGTTTTCTATGAATTAAGGCCTTCAATGAGGTCCAATAAAGATGAAGCGTTCAATGAAACCGATCTTGCAAAACTTACCAAGAAAGAAAAAATGAATAGCCTACCTGTGAGGTATGTGTTTAGAACGGCCGAATGGTTTTGTTTTACATTTTTGATCGGAACATGGCATACTACATAACTTCATGGTCGCGTAAAATAAGCGATATTTCTCTATACCCAGCCAGTTCGGACTGAAATGTCAGGAATTATTCTGTGCTATACCTCTGTTGACATGTAAAAAATGCTGTCAAGAGAGAGCCTGTGAAACTAAGCCTGAGCTGAGAGAGACCATATGACAGGTACCGTGAAACTGTTAAAAACCGAAAAGGACAAAGATGAACATCGTGTTAGCTCCCAAAAAGGAAAATATTGAAAACAATGTCTGTGCAGAAGACTATTCTGTGAAGTCATATGACGCAGTCAGTATGTCGGCACCTCGTCCCACATCCCTTATATGTGTTGTAATTACTCCAGCCCAAATGTAAGCGTATGTTTGGTCACCTGTCATTACCGTGTAGGTATCTGACACCATTAGTATATGTTATTTCTCCAAGAAATTTTAGATTTGCGATATGTTAACGTGGTTAATTTAAGTTTTTTGGATGCATAGACATTGTCTGTGTTATTAAGCTTATTTAATGAGCTGATACTTGCCGACGGGCGGTGGTCCTCCTCGGGTACTCTGAATTCCTTCACCAACCAAACTGACTGTCACCATATGAATGAAACAACCTCGAGTGTGACATTAAATCAGATCCTCCCCCTGATATAATTGGTGTAATGAACTTGAACTTTTGCAGACTTTCGCAATGACTCATAAGTTTAACAGTCAATTGTTTAAGGGTCTTTCTTGATTTGAACATCCAATATTTATACTATTGAATGATCCTACTCGACTTGTCTCGCCAAAAAATGCTTCTATGATCTTACTCGATTGGTCTGGCCGAAAGATGCTGTGGTCCTATTCTATTGGTCATGCAAGAACACGTTGTATTTTCATGAAAATAAAATCTTTTTTTAGATTATATAGCTAACTAGATTTTTTTTGTTTATCATTATTAAACCCTGTATTTATTGTCATAATGGTTTCTTTAGATATATCTATATAGTCCATATTGTCGGTTAGGCTCTTGTTCGTGTTGGTTACTTGACCCAGCCATACATTGCACCAGTCGCGAACCACAATTTTATGTACCAAAAGATAGTGGGGCGTCTGTTGTCTGGCCTGACCAACAATACGAGAGATTATGCGGAAGTTAGGACGAAACATAGAAACTGATCAGGATCATAACATTCTACATGGTGACTTGAAGCGGTTCCATGCAAACGGTGGATCTCCTCTTCAAGATGCCGCGAAGTTTAGCGTCAGCAGTCAAGGAATCACCGAGAATGGTCAATAAGCTGGAATGGAAGCTGATAGCGGCCACTGGCGTTCTCGCCCTGTAGATTTGGCCAGGCGAGATGGCGAGAATACGAAAATTAGGGGCGCGAATGGCCGATAGCGGCCGTCAAAAAGTTCGCGGCACGATAACACCAGAACACGCGAACGATGCCATTAGCGAGTCGCGACCTACCATTTGCGTGTTCTCGTCCTCTCGCATACTCGCCTCAGGATAGGTCGCGGCGCGCGAACACGCGAACGCGCGAATGGCTAATAGCGGCCATCAAAAAGGTCGCGGCACGATAACACGAGAACACGCGAACGATGCCATTAGCAAGTCGCGACCTACCATTCGCGTGTCCTCTCGCATACTCGACTCAGGATAGTTCGCGACGGTGCTTCCGGTTCAGTTCATGCGCAGATCCGGAAGCTGTACGTCTCCAACAGTGCAACAGGTTTAAAAACGAAAACAGACTAACGAACGGTGGTTATTTTGACCTTGTGGTTGGGCCATTTTGCCATAGGCTCCTATTTTATTTTATAGAATGACATTGACTGTTTTGTTTAGAAGAAGATTTTTCCAAGATTCTATTGGTATGCTTGACTAATTGGAGATAAATGCGCCATTTCTAAGTCATGTTTACCTCACAGGTTTCATTTTATGAAGCCTTTAATAAATCAGTACATGCGCCACCTGTGATTCGCCACTGAAACATACAGCCTGTTTATTGAGCTTGGCAATTGTCTGGATATTCACCTGAAGACCCTACATATACGTTGACCTACGACACAACCACGAAAGGCCCTATATCGAACGCTTTAATATCATTATGAAATAAAGATAGGCCTACCGAAAACTCTCAGATGCTACATTTTCTTCTCGAAATTTAGTTGGAAAAGCATCAGCAAGCATATAAAAATGAACGAAAATCAATAAAGAGATGGAAACTACTGTCTTGTTCTACTCTTGTTTATGTCAGCTTGCGCGTCGCCACCAAAAATACGCATGACCCAAACATATCAGCAGAACGATCTCCCTTGATCAAATGGAGATCTGCAACCTTCACTTTGTCTGCAATGTGATGTTGAGTCAGAAAAGGCCGTTAGCTGTTCAAATAGTGTTCACAGACAGAAAAGGGTGATAACTATCACCCCGAGAAAGTGATGAGTTAGGGCCAGCACTCTTTTTTTACGATCACCTTTAAAAACGACATACATCGCCTCTGAGGAGTGATGAGCAATGAGTTTAAATTTAGCTCATCACCTTTTAAGGGTGATGAGGCAAAATCATCACCCTTAAAAGGTGATGACCATCGTAACCCTTCAGTGGTGATCAGAACTGGCCATCATCTTGTTTCTGGCTGTGTTGGAGAATGAATGTTTCTGGTTCGAGACGCGGCACTGCGTTTCAAACTTTTGGCCCACAGCTGTCCAAAAACGGGACTCCCCTGGAATAAATAACAATACGCAGAATACGGTCTTAAAGCCAGAAACACGTTTTTTAAAAATATTTTGGCCAAAGTGTAGGTGTAGCAATCCATTATAAATGTCTCTTGTTCTAGTTGTCATTATACCACGCCTCTGTAGGCCACCTTGGATACGGCAGAAGCTAGGCCCGTAATCGTCCTAACCAATTGAAATTGTCAGTCCTAAACTAGGCCAACAAATGTGCCAGTACGGGACTATGTTGGGGCACAAACTGCGGTCGGGAAATATGTATACGTATTAAATTAGAAATAAGAAATAAAACTACACAAAATGTAGAGTTTTGAGCTAAATTGTATATTGTACTGCTAAACAGGTTTTGTCCATTTTATGGACTTTTCAATAGCAATGATATATTTATTCATATGTGAGGCTATATATACATATAATTGCCTTGCCGTTGAACATGTTGAAACGCATTTTATATACAAATTAGACATTGGAGACATATATGTTTACAATATAATGGAGAAGACAAATGGTAAAACAGTTTGTTATAATCCGACAATGATATATACTATAGAACAGAAACTAAACAATTAGCTGCATTGCCCTGAAGTTGAACATTATATGACATGTCCGTTGAGTTAGTTTTGCCTGACACGTCCAGACTTGATAGATACATGGTTAGATTTTACGGACAGTTGTCTTTTTTCAGTCAATACATGCATAAAAGAAATAATTAATTGTTCAATTCCACAGTTTATGTTTCAGCAAAGGTATTATTAACAGTTTAATTCACATTTGAACTTCTGAATGAAGTACTGTTCCTTTGTCTGTCGCCTGACTGTATCATCGGATTTCATTTTGTAAAAGAGAAAAATACTAAATTTTGTTTCGTATTAAATTATATTCAGAACCATTGTATGTGACCTGGCATAACCAGGAAACAGTCTTTAAAATGACGATGGAAACAATATAAACGGGGGATCAAAGATGGTATACTCTTTATCTTTTATAGACAATGATGATGTTGTCGAGATACATGTATATGGCCGATTGCTCGCCAATAAATTTCAATGATCTTGTCTGTTTTTACTTTTAACCTGTTGCACTGTTGGAGACGTACAGCTTCCGGATCTGCGCATGAACTGAACCGGAAACACCGTTCGCGTGTTCGTGTGCCGCGGGTTGTGAACTATCCTGAGGCGAGTATGCGAGAGGACGAGAACACGCGAATGATAGGTCGCGACTCGCTAATGGCATCGTTCGCAGGTTCTCGTGTTATCGTGCCGCGACCTTTTTGATGGCCGCTATTAGCCATTCGCGCGTTCGCGTGTTCGCGTGCCGCGACCTATCCTGAGGCGATTATGCGAGAGGACGAGAACACGCGAATGGTAGGTCGCGACTCGCTAATTGCATCGTTCGCGTGTTCTCGTGTTATCGTGCCGCGACCTCTTTGATGGCCGCTGTTAGCCATTCGCGCGTTCGCGTGTTCGAGTGCCGCGACCTATCCGGAGGCGAGTATGCGAGGGGACGAGAACACGCGAATGGTCGGTCGCGACTCGCTAATGACATCGTTCGCGTGTTCTCGTGTTATCGTGCCGCGACCTTTTTGATGGCCGCTATCGGCCATTCGCGCCCCTAATTTTCGTATTCTCGCCATCTCGCCTGGCCAAATCTACAGGGCGAGATAGCGAGAACGCGACTGGTCGCTATCGGCTTCTATAGATATGAGACTCGAGGTAGTGATTAAAATCCCAAATCTGTCAGCCAAATTATTTCCGGCCTTGTTTAGCTGTCCAGATCAAATTGTGTCCACACTCGCCAGTCACAGCATCGAGCCACATGGCCTCCTCTGCCGAATATTGTAATATGCATAGCATCATGGGGCGACATTAAGCCCATACAGTTATTAAATGTAGGACGTCTGAGTAAACCGGACGATGAGAATTTAAAAACAATATTCACCTCTAATTACAAGCGTCTAGTCCGTCATCCATAATTCAGCCGTCGTCCATTAGAGAATATCCGCGTCCATAATCCAAAGACCTATTCCATATTCCATATAACAGTATTAGCACCAAATTCAAAAAGATAATCATAGTATACATAAACATAGGCTTGTTTCCCGCAAGAGAGAAGCGGTCAACAGTTTTCAATGATGCCGGCAAGACATCATGATGTTCCAAAAATATCAAATCCGTATCGCTGATCAGTATTCTTAATACATAATATTCGTTGTAATACAAAATGTCCCTATACTATTGTATTCTCAGACATAATTAAATGCATCTGCGGGAACCCACTCAAATCAAATCTCTACAGAATCCGATGTAGATCCGATGAATGAGCAAAGTATGTTAAAACTGCCTTCAGCCAGAATTGTTCGCAATTCAAATTTCGGTATCCAAGGACCCCGTTACTGTTTTGACAAATGTCGATATCCGAGAAACTCTTTATTGTTTCGATACATATTTGGTCTAAATCGGATAACCATCAACGGCATATTTTCTCTCCAGCGATCTGGATGTTCATTCTTATCCAACGATTTAATTTGTCTGTTCGTATTATAGGCCTGATGAAAGTTCGACTGGACCGAGACTTCCGTTGATTAAAATGATGACTCTGTATTGGAAGAAGGCGTTAAAGTTTCCCGGCTATATTTATTTTTTGAAGACCACATTTGGCAAATTATTTGGAAAACCTGTTATTCCCAGGTTGGGATTGGCTATCATACATCTTTCTCTAGATAACGACTTTACAACAAAAATCATATGGATTAAGAATACTGATCAGCGATATGGATTTGATATTATTGGAACACAACGATGTCTTGCCGGCATCATTGAAAACTGTTGACCGCTGCTCTCTTGTTTTGATTGTCATCATTGTCATTGTCATGATTGTGTATATAGCCCTATGACTCGTCAATACGCCTGGTGTAACAAATGTTTTACAATGCATATCAATGACAGAATGACACCACAATACCATTTGGACAATAATATGGGGCAGCGAATCTGTGAATGTAGCTAACCGTTATTTTGGTCAAATGTTGACCACGAAAAGTTTTGTCAAACAATTCACGACAGCCAACCGCTTTTGGATCTGACGATTAACGGCAGACTCCTTTTCAGAATGTTTCCATCTCTTGTGTAAAACTAGCAGTATTGGTCATAAAACTTCTGACTTTCAGAGAGTGCAATAAATCTCCTTCTGTAGACGAGAGTGTGAAACCATCGAGCACGTCGAGGGAACTGGCCAGTTACCGACAGTAAACGATCTAACGCCATTTCTGGGACCTCATACGTCAGACATTAAACGCCTAGATAGTGATCTTGACAAAGATCGCTATTAAATGACTACAATATATTGCGGGAAGAATAGAGCATTCGGGCGAGCAGCAGACAATTCTCTGATTTTAGTACATCGTACCGCGTTTCTTTACGTATAATGGAATGTTCCTGCAACATGTACGGATCGTCAATGGACGATGTCGTAAGAAGTTATCGACCCAAGGTTATTATATCGGCTACAGTCCACAGTTTTTTGTAATATCTATACAAGGTATCTTTTTGAAGATGCAAGTTTTCAATTTCGGTTTATAATTGACAATATCTAAACAAATTTACTTTCCCTTGCCATGTGAACACCTTGGTAATGAAGCAGTTTGACTAACAGGGCCCACAGGAAGTAATAAGGATCAAGATGCTATTAAATGCTCGAAAGGTTATCCAAAATTTAATGATTTTTTTTGGAATAGCGACCAATCCTTCCTCGGAGTAATAACAAATGTTTCTTCAAGTAGTTAGGTAAACAGTAATCCACACTTAATCCATTTATTCCGATATTTACACAATAATGCCAGTGTGGCGAAGGCAACATATTAAAGTACGTGGCGAATTAAACGCAACATTAAAAGATTGGTAGAAAACTATGTCGCCGTACTGACAAGAAGTCATATGACCCCACAGAAAAATATGCTGACTGCATACTTCTAAAAACATAACAAAGTGATTTCTGTGATGATTTGCATCCCCATCACGTTTTTATTGTAGATGTTCATGTGGACATATTGAAAGACATGAACACACGGCCCCTAGCACCGGCTTGAGCGGAGTTGCACACACTTATTTCAGAGCTATGCTGAAATAGCGCTATCAAGTCACCTGCTGGAAAACTATGAACTATTTGACGGCCATATGATAAAAAACGGTCCATTATTTATTGAATGCAAGTTCGTCTTCAGACTTCAGATGTGATGCCGGACGCCGACCAAGCGCTTCATTCGCCACCATGTTTACAAGTTACAAAACTACAATCACAATGATTTGTTCAGAGAGCAAGCATCGTGGACGATGCGATATCTCGTCATATACCTGCAACAATAAGAAGAATCTAAAATTACAGGACATTTCTCTCAAAAAGTCAAAGTACGTATCATCTGAGGATTTCGTTATATCCCAGTACCTGGAATACTTCATTTTGAACGTTATTAATACATGTATAATGAAATACTGGCATCACGTCTTATTTTTTATAAGACTGCTCAAATGTCGGCTACAAATATTCATTACGTACCGGTACACCTTAAAATCCAGAGTCTCTATTCTCGATGTACGCTCAGAACTAACTTAAAAAATAGATGCAATTAAAAATATACATGAAAATTGGAGAAATTACCTATACTTTCAGTTCAGACGGTAAAAACTTGTGGACTTTATCTGAAAACAAGAGATTCAGTTTGTACAATTCGAATTTGAGCGGACATTCCGGATTTCAGACTGCTGTCAACCTTTTCGCATTTACCTGTTTATGGGCACATCAGAAAGAGAAATTGATCCTTCCAACTCATTAGCATTATCTGGGGTAGAAACTTGTGATGATGGGGTAATGCTTGTGAGGAAGTGTCCGTGACACAATACATAAATAAAAACCATTTTGCAACAGCAATGGATATACGATATAAAAAGGTTAAAATAAAATTCGTGTTATCGATTGTTTCGCCGACTCCACGTGTTTCCCAAGCCATTACGTTCCGACTATTCCGCCACATCACTCTATCTTTAACATTTTGTTAAATCATCGGGATATTATGGAAGACGGTAGCGGCCACTCACCCTCTCGCATACTCGCCCTATGTTTTGTTGACACGAGAAGTCGGGAACTCGAGAACGCGAGGCGAGAAGTCGAGAGGGCGAGGCGAGAAGTCGAGAACGCGAGTCGAGGCGAGAAGTCGAGATTGCGAGGCGAGAAATCGAGAACGCGAGAGGAGAAGTCGAGATTGCGAGGCGAGAATTCGATATATTTCTCAACTTCTCGCCTTCTCGTCTTTGCTTTGTGGCAAAAAAGGCGAGAAGTCGACAAGGCGAGCATGCGAGAATGGACGGATTTTTGCGTTCGCGACTTCTCGCCTTCTCGCCCTTTTAAATAAAGGCGAGAAGTCGAGAAGGCGAGCATGCGAGAATGGACGGATTCTCGCGTTCTCGACTTTTCGCGTTCTCGCCCTTTTAAAAAAGGCGAGAAGTCGAGAAGGCGAGCATGCGAGAATGGACGGATTCTCGCGTTCGCGACCTCTCGCCTTCTCGCCCTTTTAAATAAAGGCGAGAAGTCGAGAAGACGAGCATGCGAGAATGGACGGATTCTCGCGTTCTCGACTTCTTGCGTTCTCGCCCTTTTAAAAAAGGCGAGAAGTCGAGAAGGCGAGCATGCGAGAATGGACGGATTCTCGCGTTCGCGACTTCTTGCGTTCTCGCCCTTTTACAAAAGGCGAGAAGTCGAGAAGGCGGGCATGCGAGAATGGACGGATTCTCGCGTTCGCGATTTCTCGCCTTCTCGCCCTTTTAAAAAAGGCGAGAAATCGAGAAGGAGAGCATGCGAGAATGGACGGATTCTCGCGTGCGCGAATTCTCGCCTTCTCGCCTTCTCGCGCTTTTAAATAAAGGCGAGAATTCGAGAAGGCGACCATGCGAGAATGGACGGATTCTCGCGTTCTCGACTTCTTGCGATCTCGCCCTTTTAAAAAAGGCGAGAAGTCGAGAAGGCGAGCATGCGAGAATGGACGGATTCTCGCGTTCGCGACCTCTCGCCTTCTCGCCCTTTTAAATAAAGGCGAGAAGTCGAGAAGACGAGCATGCGAGAATGGACGGATTCTCGCGTTCTCGACTTCTTGCGTTCTCGCCCTTTTAAAAAAGGCGAGAAGTCGAGAAGGCGAGCATGCGAGAATGGACGGATTCTCGCGTTCGCGACTTCTTGCGTTCTCGCCCTTTTACAAAAGGCGAGAAGTCGAGAAGGCGGGCATGCGAGAATGGACGGATTCTCGCGTTCGATTTTCGTGCTCTTCGAAGCCTTAAAAAAGAGAAATCGAGGCGCCGAGTACGCGAGAATGGACGACTTCGCGTTCTCGACTTTCGCGATCTCGCCTTCTTTAAAAAGCGCGAACGCGAGAATCCGTCCATTCTCGCATGGTCGCCTTCTCGACTTCTCGCCTTTTTTAAAAGGGCGAGATCGCAAGAAGTCGAGAACGCGAGAATCCGTCCATTCTCGCATGCTCGCCTTCTCGAATTCTCGCCTTTATTTAAAAGCGCGAGAAGGCGAGAAGGCGAGAAGTCGCGCACGCGAGAATCCGTCCATTCTCGCATGCTCGCCTTCTCGATTTCTCGCCTTTTATAAAAGGGCGAGAAGGCGAGAAATCGCGAACGCGAGAATCCGTCCATTCTCGCATGCCCGCCTTCTCGACTTCTCGCCTTTTTTAAAAGGGCGAGAACGCAAGAAGTCGCGAACGCGAGAATCCGTCCATTCTCGCATGCTCGCCTTCTCGACTTCTCGCCTTTTTTAAAAGGGCGAGAACGCAAGAAGTCGAGAACGCGAGAATCCGTCCATTCTCGCATGCTCGTCTTCTCGACTTCTCGCCTTTATTTAAAAGGGCGAGAAGGCGAGAGGTCGCGAACGCGAGAATCCGTCCATTCTCGCATGCTCGCCTTCTCGACTTCTCGCCTTTTTTAAAAGGGCGAGAACGCGAAAAGTCGAGAACGCGAGAATCCGTCCATTCTCGCATGCTCGCCTTCTCGACTTCTCGCCTTTATTTAAAAGGGCGAGAAGGCGAGAAGTCGCGAACGCAAAAATCCGTCCATTCTCGCATGCTCGCCTTCTCGACTTCTCGCCCTTTTTTTAAAGGGCGAGATGGCGAGAAGTCGCGAACGCCAGAATCCGTCCATTCTCGCATGCTCGCCTTGTCGACTTCTCGCCTTTTTTGCCACAAAGCAAAGACGAGAAGGCGAGAAGTTGAGAAATATATCGAATTCTCGCCTCGCAATCTTGACTTCTCCTCTCGCGTTCTCGACTTCTCGCCTCGCAATCTCGACTTCTCGCCTCGCGTTTTCGACTTCTCGCCTCGCCCTCTCGACTTCTCGCCTCGCGTTCTCGAGTTCCCGACTTCTCGTGTCAACAAAACACAGGGCGAGTATGCGAGAGGGTGAGTGGCCGCTACCGTCTTCCATAATATCCCGATGATTTAACGAAATGTTAAAGATAGAGTGATGTGGCGGAATAGTCGGAACGTAATGGCTTGGGAAACACGTGGAGTCGGCGAAACAATCGATAACACGAATTTTATTTTAACCTTTTTATATCGTATATCCATTGCTGTTGCAAAATGGTTTTTATTTATGTATTGTGTCACGGACACTTCCTCACAAGCATTACCCCATCATCACAAGTTTCTACCCCAGATAATGCTAATGAGTTGGAAGGATCAATTTCTCTTTCTGATGTGCCCATAAACAGGTAAATGCGAAAAGGTTGACAGCAGTCTGAAATCCGGAATGTCCGCTCAAATTCGAATTGTACAAACTGAATCTCTTGTTTTCAGATAAAGTCCACAAGTTTTTACCGTCTGAACTGAAAGTATAGGTAATTTCTCCAATTTTCATGTATATTTTTAATTGCATCTATTTTTTAAGTTAGTTCTGAGCGTACATCGAGAATAGAGACTCTGGATTTTAAGGTGTACCGGTACGTAATGAATATTTGTAGCCGACATTTGAGCAGTCTTATAAAAAATAAGACGTGATGCCAGTATTTCATTATACATGTATTAATAACGTTCAAAATGAAGTATTCCAGGTACTGGGATATAACGAAATCCTCAGATGATACGTACTTTGACTTTTTGAGAGAAATGTCCTGTAATTTTAGATTCTTCTTATTGTTGCAGGTATATGACGAGATATCGCATCGTCCACGATGCTTGCTCTCTGAACAAATCATTGTGATTGTAGTTTTGTAACTTGTAAACATGGTGGCGAATGGAGCGCTTGGTCGGCGTCCGGCATCACATCTGAAGTCTGAAGACGAACTTGCATTCAATAAATAATGGACCGTTTTGTACCATATGGCCGTCAAATAGTTCATAGTTTTCCAGCAGGTGACTTGATAGCGCTATTTCAGCATAGCTCTGAAATAAGTGTGTGCATCTCCGCTCAAGCCGGTGCTAGGGGCCGTGTGTTCATGTCTTTCAATATGTCCACATGAACATCTACAATAAAAACGTGATGGGGATGTAAATCATCACAGAAATCACTTTGTTATGTTTTTAGAAGTATGCAGTCAGTATATTTTTCTGTAGGGTCATATGACTTCTTGTCAGTACGGCGACATAGTTTTCTACCAATCTTTTAATGTTGCGTTTAATTCGCCACGTACTTTAATATGTTGCCTTCGCCACACTGGCATTATTGTGTAAATATCGGAATAAATGGATTAAGTGTGGATTACTGTTTACCTAACTACTTGAAGAAACATTTGTTATTACTCCGAGGAAGGATTGGTCGCTATTCCAAAAAAAATCATTAAATTTTGGATAACCTTTCGAGCATTTAATAGCATCTTGATCCTTATTACTTCCTGTGGGCCCTGTTAGTCAAACTGCTTCATTACCAAGGTGTTCACATGGCAAGGGAAAGTAAATTTGTTTAGATATTGTCAATTATAAACCGAAATTGAAAACTTGCATCTTCAAAAAGATACCTTGTATAGATATTACAAAAAGCTGTGGACTGTAGCCGATATAATAACCTTGGGTCGATAACTTCTTACGACATCGTCCATTGACGATCCGTACATGTTGCAGGAACATTCCATTATACGTAAAGAAACGCGGTACGATGTACTAAAATCAGAGAATTGTCTGCTGGTCGCCCGAATGCTCTATTCTTCCCGCAATAAATTGTAGTCATTTAATAGCGATCTTTGTCAAGATCACTATCTAGGCGTTTAATGTCTGACGTATGAGGTCCCAGAAATGGCGTTAGATCGTTTACTGTCGGTAACTGGCCAGTTCCCTCGACGTGCTCGATGGTTTCACACTCTCGTCTACAGAAGGAGATTTATTGCACTCTCTGAAAGTCAGAAGTTTTATGACCAATACTGCTAGTTTTACACAAGAGATGGAAACATTCTGAAAAGGAGTCTGCCGTTAATCGTCAGATCCAAAAGCGGTTGGCTGTCGTGAATTGTTTGACAAAACTTTTCGTGGTCAACATTTGCACGACCTTTATTCCTCAAAATAACGGTTAGCTACACCTACTGTCTTCGTCAACGCAACTCGTCCCAGAGTTTTCAATGGATTCTTCTGAAATTTGGTACACATGATCGGTACCATGTGTAGATGTGCACAAAATTGTTTTGGCCCACTTCAATGTTTTCTTGAGTTACTCCCCTTGATTTTGGTCTGAAATCCTTGGAGTTGGCACCTACTGTCTTCGTCAACGCAACTCGTCCCAGAATTTTCAATGGATTCTTCTGAAATTTGGTACACATGATCAGTATCATGTGTAGATGCGCATGAATTTTTTTCGAACCAATTCAACGTTTTCTTTAGTTATCCGCCCTTGATTTTAGTCTGGAATACTTTTTGTTTGGCACCTACAGTCCTCGTCAACGAAACTCCTAGGGGTTTCATTGCATTCTTTTGAAATTAGGTACACATGATTGGTGCCGAGTGGACATGTGCACAAACTTTTTTCGAGTTGATTCAACAGTTTCTTGAGTTACTCCCTTGATTTTGGTCTGAAATCTAAATTTGACACATACTGTCCTCGTGAACGCAACTCGTCTCAGACTTTTTGATGGATTCTTTTGAAATTTGGTACATATGGTCAGTACCATGTGTAGATGTGCACAAACTGTTTTTGAGCTGATTCGACGTTTTCTTCAGTTACTCCCCTTGATTTTAGTCTGAAATCCTCGTATTTGGCACCTACTGTCATTTCGACCTAATTCATCAGGCTGATGAGCTTACTTTTCCAGCTTATGCTAACAAAAATTTTGTTTTAAAGTTACTGATACATGTATACATAAGTGCATAACCGGGAGTGAGGGAATATGCACCTCCACAGAGTAAGAGTAACTGGAGTTTAACTTGCTCGTACAAATACCACTCCAGGCCCTTATGTATCCCCCCTCCAACCTGATTTCCAAACCTGCCTACACCAATTACACAACAATGATAGCTTATACATGTACAGTATTATGACAATTGCAACAATACAAACAGCATACAGTCCAGAAATGTTCATTTGTATGGTTAACCTTTGTCTATAACAACATTCAGGAGATAAAAATGTTGTTTGTCAACTATATGTTTTTACTGGCGTATTTTGGGTTCAATTGAACTCTTGTTTTATTGTCTTTTAAGGTGGCTATGTATGGTAAAACAGGTCCCTGTTTGTACTGCAGTCAACACGAATAGTGATGATGGGAAAAATCATAAGGTTGTATTTTCTGGAGAAACAGTATGGCAACAAACTTCTCCCAACCCAGGCCAATGTAGACGCACCCCTCCCAGGCTTTGTGTCACAGGAACTGGCTGAGCGACATAGTGTAAGTTGAAGTAAATTATTCATATCTGTTAGGAGAACAGGGAACACATCAGTTCCACATCGGCAAGGTTGGCGGCTGTCATCTCCCCCCCATCATGAAGGGGAATACAGAAATCACTTTTGTATTGCTGTACCGTGGATGATATCTCAGCTGCTATTTGATCGAAACATACATGAAGATCCTTAGTACCTTACTGATGTGCATTGTCACATTCTTGATGGCCCTTCAATATATGCTTATCCAGTCCATATCTCGAATACCATCAAACTGCTCACTATGAATCAGGTTTCTGTGACCTGATAACCTGGAGTTATCGAAGAATCGAGAGGTTTTCAGATGCACAGCTTCGTATATAAATTTGAAAAAATATTACTTGTTCTTTGATAGATCTGTATATCTCGAACCCTATGCTGTTAGTTATATGAACATAAAATGGTCTGATCAGCGATGAGAGTGATCTGAATTTATTGTGTTTTGTTTTAGCCAGTTTTGTAGGGGTATGACTGCCATTATCATGAAACTGGAATATCTGTATGCTTAACCATATTTGTTTCCTGTATTAATTTATTACGATAGCTCGGGCATTCAGAATATACTAATCGTTTTTCATTGTTTGACTTCCAGGTTATGTTTGCAACCAGTTCAAGGGCACACTGTGGTCCAAAGTAAGGAGAGGCATCACTCAGAAATGCCATGATGCAGCAAGGTCAGGTAGAATCCGCCAGAAAACACCATTGAAGAAGCATGATCTCCACATGTCAGAAGAGCTGGTGGACTCTTCTTCAGCTTCACCCTCATCTGCCAACGACAGTCCCCCAAGGAATGCTAAAGGCCATCCCACAACAGGTGGGAAAAGACCAAGACAGATTTTTTTTAAACCTTTGAGGGATGAAAAAAACCCATTCTACTTGACACAGACTTTCAATGTGCTTCCCATTTTGTGCTCGGATGTTTTAAGACATGGTACAATATATATTTTATGCTGGTAAAGAATAAAAGGTGAAATACGCGTGGATTTTGCTTCTGCTGGTAGTTATTTTAAGGGATGGATGATATTGCAGGAGGAATCAGGACAGACTAGACAGTCTGTACAAATGACATGCGCTTTCAGATAGAAGATGCCCCCTTCCCCACACCCCAGGAATTCTGTACAGATGGTGTTTTGTGCAGCCTGCCTCGTAATTTCCCCATTTGTGGGGATACTGCAGAGTGCTCTGCCCAATTCATTCTCCACTCCCAAATAACTACCCCGAAAATAACCCATTGTTGGTACATTCGAGGGCGACAACCCCACGCCATCCCCTAGGGTTACTGTGGAGATGTTGCCAAACCTCTTTGTGGTGTTTTCTGCCCCATATTGGAATTACTGCCCTGCAGATTCCCCACGTGGGGATATTGTGGGGTTTTTTGTCCCATGCTGGAATTACTGCCCCACAGATTCCCCATGTGGGGATGTTGTGGGGTTTTCTGCCCCGCAGATTCCCCACATCGGGATATTGTGGGGTTTTCTTTCCCATGCTGGAATTACTGCCCCGCAGATTCCCCACGTGGGGATATTGTGGGGTTTTCTGCCCCGCAGATTCCCCACGTGGGGATATTGTGGGGTTTTCTCTCCCATGCTGGAATTACTGCCCTGCAGATTTCCCACGTGGGGATATTTTGGGGTTTTCTCTCCCATGCTGGAATTACTGCCCCGCAGATTCCCCACGTGGGGATATTGTGGGGTTTTCTGCCCCGCAGATTCCCCACGTGGTGATATTGTGGGGTTTTCTCTCCCATGCTGGAATTACTGCCCCGCAGATTCCCCACGTGGGGATATTGTGGGGTTTTCTGCCCCGCAGATTCCCCACGTGGGAATATTGTGGGGTTATCTCTCCCATGCTGGAATTACTGCCCCGCATATTCCCCACATGGGGATATTGTGGGGTTTTCTGCCCCGCAGATTCCCCACATGGGGATATTATGGGGTTTTCTCTCCCATATTGGAATTACTGCCCCGCAGATTCCCCACCTGGGGATATTGTGGGGTTTTCTCTCCCATGATGGAATTACTGCCCCGCAGATTCCCCACGTGGGGATATTGTGGGGTTTTCTGCCCCGCAGATTCCCCACGTGGGGAGATTATGGGGTTTTCTCTCCCATATTGGAATTACTGCCCCGCAGATATTGTGGAGTTTTCTGCCCTGCAGATTCCCCACCTGGAGATATTGTGGGGTTTTCTCTCCCATGCTGGAATTACTGCCCCGCAGATTTCCCACCTGGGGATATTGTGGGGTTTTCTGCCCCGCAGATTCCCCACTTGGGATATTGTGGGGTTTAACGTCCCATGCTGGAATTACTGCCCCGCAGATTCCCCACGTGGGGATGTTGTGGGCTTTTCTGCCCCGCAGATTCCCCACGTGGGGATATTGTGGGGGTTTCTGTACCATGCTGGACTTACTGCAGGAATATTGTGGGTCTATCCCACACCAGCTTTAAATATAGTTCCCCGCATCATCCCCACATGTAGGGAACACGTGGGGCTGAGGTTGGGATAGTGCGGGGATTTAATTCAGCTAAGCAGCCTTAAGAAACTCCTTTTCCATGACTAAGTCCAATGTGGAGATTTTACCAAATCCCTACACATTCCCCACATTGGCTGTCCTACACATTCCCCACATGATCCCCACACAGCTTGGCCGACATAAACCCCACAAATTCCCCAGCTTATTGGTTTGTAAGGGATGTCACTTTGAACCCTGCAATGCTTTTGAGACGGTTAAATAATACCGAAATGCAAAAAATTAGATTTTTCGAATGATTTGACGGAAACAATGTCTTGCTTTGCACTCTTTATGTTTTATGAGAATTCAATTGAAACGGGATAAAATGGTAAAAAATGTTTTCTTCGAGAAAAATTCCCATAGCTCAGTTTACTCAAGTATAGTATAATTAAATAACGACGTCATAGATTTTATTTCTCCGTCATGTCATAGCAATGATCGACAGAGACGGCCATGTGGCTCGTGTTTTGTATTCATGATAACATAGTGTGTAACTGGAATCTGAACCTTTTATGATCTGCAGAACTAGACAAGGCCCGAAAAAAATCAGACTCATTTTAGATTTTAACCACCAGCAGATTTGTATCTGTTTCTGACTCCGACTTATCAACGTTCTTGACATGACCATTTCCTTGATTCCTGGCGTTAAGATTAAAAATTATATTGAATAAAAGACTAACTTTCCCACAGACTTTCGCATATTTCTTGTTCGCCAAGCCAGTCTACTATCATCACTACCTTAAAACAATCGTTGTATTTGAGCGACTGGTGCGTTGAGTTTAATATATAAGCGTCTAGTTCGTCATTCAATATTCAGCCGTCGTCCATTAAAGAATTTCTGCGTCCATAATCCAAATACCTAATTCATATAATAGCATTAGCACCCAGCTAATAGAATAAATCATAGTAAACATAAAAATAGAGTAGTTTCCTCAAAGAGAGAAGCGGTCAACAGTTTTCAATGATGTCGGGCAAGACCTCGTGATGCTCCAAAAATAGTATTCTTAGTGATCGCTACTTTGTGAATATAGAAGTTCGCTCAAGACGCTAGTATTTTTACGCTAAGATCTGGTCTGGGAGAGGACGGGAAGTGGTAACAAATGCCAATACGTGTACAAAAGACTGAAAGAAAGACGTATGACAAAAGACAATATGTCTTGAGAACTTACAAATATAGTCGTGGAGTACAACGGGCATTGTCTTCATATATGGATCCTTTATCTGGCGAGACAGTTCAGCTTGAGATATAATGCATGCTTTGTCTGGCAAACTATCGCCTAAGGATGATTGATTCATCAATAGAAAATTAATAAATTCTTCACCATCTTGTGGGTTCGCGTGGCGTCCTGTGGACATTGTTAGAGTAAAATCACAAATGTCCCGTCATTGGTCATACCGCAAAAATCCATTTTTAGCATATGTGATTTGTATTCTAAAGAATGAACAAGAACAACTTACAGAACAAACCTTTTATATGAATATTTTCCCACTAAGTCAGCCAAAACTGTCGATCAGATAATTCTTGAGAATCGATAACGATACCTATAAACCTAAAGAGTAACCGAGTACAAACATATTTATTTTTCATTCTGGTACATGTATCATATGGCAAGGTCCATTTGGCCTTGAAAACTTGTTTGACTGGAGGTTGTAGCTTTTGGCAAAGGAGGCACCTTTCATGTTGTGATAGAAAGGCGCATGAATCGAATCACCTCATTTCGCTGGTATTTGCGCGGTTGACAACGAATCGCTAAATATGATCGTTTCCGTCTATGCATCAGTCACGATGAACCTGAAGAATTGATCAAACTAATGTGAAAAATAACAAATATGCGCTGCTGATCTAGTGAATCTTTTAAAAATCTAATCGATATAAATAACGCTCAAAAGTAGAAAGAGCGTATCACGTAGCACTGATAAACATTAACGAAAGTTACGAAGAACCCAAAGATATCACTAATTGGTTAACATGGATCACATGTGAACATGGCCTTTGATAATGTACATTGTCTACCGGCCTAGTCGACTGAAAATTTTTTTTATTAGAAGATCGATGTATTTTAGATTACCTAGTACGATCTATCCCGCATATTAGGTACGCAACTAACAACAATCCTTCCCAGGGAGTATAGTACCGATATCAGCTTCAATCGATATATACGACAAAAAATGTCATTCGATTAAAAAATTCCGATCGAAAAACTTTCCAGATTACAAGCGTCTGGCCCGTCATTCATTATTCAGCCGTCGTCCATTAAAGAATATCCGCGTTCATAATCCAAACACCTATTCCATATTCCATATAACAGCATTAGCACCAAATTCAAAAAGACAATCATAGTATACATCAACATAGGCCATTTTCCTGCAAGAGATAATCGACCAAAAGTTTCCAATGATACCGGCAAGGCATCATGATGTTCCAAAAATATAAAATCCGTATCCGTGATCAGTATTCTTAATCCATATGATATTCCTGGTTAGGGATCATCTAGGTCGTCATCTAGCGAATGATGTTTCTCGGTCACGCTTTGATTATGACTGTTCATATGAACACCATGAAGATCTTGAAGTACATGGGTTTATACGGTCCCTAATTCCGGGTTAAGAGGAATTAGAAACAAGTTACAAAACGTAACGCCATAGATCTTGCACGCTACGCTCGTATTTTGATATCAGCATGCGATATGTATCGCCAAATTTGAGAAACTTCTAGTGGAGGCGCTTGGTGGTATAGACCTGTTAGTTCTGAAATAATGTTTTGTGACGTTGATAAATATCGACACATTCGACAGAGTATCGAGAAAATGCTACGAGGCGAGATATGTATACGCCATATGCAGGTCCCACTGGAATATTACTGTCCAGAAAGGGATAGTTTACGATGTCGAAATTGTGATCATCTTTTTGTCATAAAGTCGATGAGAGAGAAGGTCCGCTTCACTTTTATGGGGATATATATCTAAGTATGATTAGCCTTTAGGGATACCTGTAGTTTCCTTCAAATCCAGTGATAGTGGATATGTATCCTTCACTGCGTCATTTATATAGTGATTATCAACAGCGAGAAGATCATATAGCGTTCGGTAAATAAGAAGGAACGGGCTTTGAATTGATCGATTCTTGAAAGCGCCTGCATATAGTCATATTCATAAGAGACCATAAATAGGTCAGCCAACAGGGGTGCACAATTAGTACCTGAAGGAATACCTATATGCTGTTGATATATTTTGTTGCCAAATTTCACATAGATATTTTTAGTGGGAAATTCAAGCAACTCTATAAAGAAAGAAACATCCCACGAATAATATCCCTTGTATGTAGTAAAGCTAAAGAATGTTTTATGGCTTCGGACATTAATATATCGGCGATCAGTTTTCTTGGCCACATATACTATTAATGAGCTTAGACAGTCAATAATATCCTGATGAGGGATTGTAGTATAAAATGTCGGATACATGTCGGTACGGTATGTGACCATTAGTATCAAGTTCTTCCGTAAGATATTTTCATTTTTTTCCAATATCCACGTACATTCAACGCTAGAGTGTTTAGAAATTGAGGCGCAATACCTTTCCCAAAATGCTTTTACGTCCTGAAGGGCCCTCGTCAACAGGGTCGAAAGAAGCTTGGTGGTACAGCTTCTAGAACCAGGTATGAATCTAGTTTTGCATGGTGATTTATGCATTTTGGGAGTCCAGTATACTTTTTGTATGTCGTTATGATGGTCAAAAGACAAAGTTTGGTTGTTTATGGTCAAATGTATTTTATTTTGTACCTGTCGTAACATATGTGACTTTCGCGGAGTTTGGGAGAGATCGATTCCAGCCCAGATTCGACGCCCATAACAAGAAGAATACTGGTAAGTTAAATCGATTTGGCATTAGGGACGCCAGGAAGTCTAGTCGGGATTATAGAAATCTGTAGAATGCTCCTCGTTGCAATAAATTTGCTTGATTATCCACAAAGAAAAATCATTTACTTGACATTTAGATTTCATTTGTTGTGGAGCAGCTGACGAAATGATGTGTCTTGAGGTATTATTTATTAATTAAATTTAAATTTGTGTCATGATTTACAACGGTGGAATTGGTAGCATCAACAGAGACCGTTCACCTGACACAAAAATTTGCTCTGTAGACCAAGAAATCCGTAAAGGTGCTGTACGTATCAGTCTATGGGACATTTTGGAAGACGACTATAACAAGGTGAAACTTTCTGAAGGCAGGAGGCTTGAGGTCTAGTGGTTCTAAACCTTGTTCTAAAACATGCAAAAGTACAATGACTGTCCCACGTAGCGCTGATGAGCTTCAAAGAAAGTCCCGGTGAACTCAAGGAAATCGGTATTTAGTTAACATAGAACGCAAGAGAACCTGGCCTTCAACATTGATCTGGCGAATGGCTCTCTTTCCAATTAGAAGATTGAGCGTGTTCCGTATGAGCTTTACATTATTTTGGATTACATTTTACTACGTATCCTTCATATTAGACACGTAACTAACAGCTATCTTTTCCAGGGAGTGTAAATGTACAAAGGTAACTAATGTGATTCTATATCCTATGGAAGACGGTAGCGGCCACTCGCCTTCTCGCATACTCGCCCTGTATTTTGCTGACACGAGAAGTCGAGAAGTCGAGATTGCGAGGCGAGAAGTCGAGAACGCGAGGCGAGAAGTCGAGGAGTCGAGGCGAGAAGTCGAGATTGCGAGGCGAGAAGTCGAGATCTTTCTCGACTTCTCGCCTTCTCGTCTTTGCTTTATGGCAAAAAGGCGAGAAGTCGAGAAGGCGAGCATGCGAGAATGGACGGATTCTCGCGTTCGCGACTTCTCGCCTTCTCGCCCTTTTAAAAAAAGGCGAGAAGTCGAGAAGGCGAGCATGCGAGAATGGACGGATTCTCGCGTTCTCGACTTCTCGCGTTCTCGCCCTTTTCAGATTTCGGCGAGAAGGCGAGAACATTCTCGACTTCTCGCCTTCCGGTCTCTTCGATCATGCGTATAAGAGACCAGAAGGCGAGAAGTCGAGATTGTTCTCGCCTTCTCGCCTTCTAATATCTTGTAAACGTGTACACTCGATTAAAAAATGGTATTCATTACCAACCGTTGTCATAGTACATTTGGTACATAAACGTTCGGTTTGAGTGACATTTCTAAATCTACGAGTAACAACAGGAAGTCTATGGTTGCCAGTCCTAAACCTACATAAGGCTACAGCTTTACTGAAAGGCAATTTGAACATATAATCGTCCAGAGGTTTCTTTGGTGTAAACTTTCGTCTTTGCTTTATGGCAAAAAGGCGAGAAGGCGAGAAGTCGCGAACGCGAGAATCCGTCCATTCTCGCATGCTCGCCTTCTCGACTTCTCGCCTTTTTGCCATAAAGCAAAGACGAGAAGGCGAGAAGTCGAGAAAGATCTCGACTTCTCGCCTCGCAATCTCGACTTCTCGCCTCGACTCCTCGACTTCTCGCCTCGCGTTCTCGACTTCTCGCCTCGCAATCTCGACTTCTCGACTTCTCGTGTCAGCAAAATACAGGGCGAGTATGCGAGAAGGCGAGTGGCCGCTACCGTCTTCCATAGGATATAGAATCACATTAGTTACCTTTGTACATTTACACTCCCTGGAAAAGATAGCTGTTAGTTACGTGTCTAATATGAAGGATACGTAGTAAAATGTAATCCAAAATAATGTAAAGCTCATACGGAACACGCTCAATCTTCTAATTGGAAAGAGAACCATTCGCCAGATCAATGTTGAAGGCCAGGTTCTCTTGCGTTCTATGTTAACTAAATACCGATTTCCTTGAGTTCACCGGGACTTTCTTTGAAGCTCATCAGCGCTACGTGGGACAGTCATTGTACTTTTGCATGTTTTAGAACAAGGTTTAGAACCACTAGACCTCAAGCCTCCTGCCTTCAGAAAGTTTCACCTTGTTATAGTCGTCTTCCAAAATGTCCCATAGACTGATACGTACAGCACCTTTACGGATTTCTTGGTCTACAGAGCAAATTTTTGTGTCAGGTGAACGGTCTCTGTTGATGCTACCAATTCCACCGTTGTAAATCATGACACAAATTTAAATTTAATTAATAAATAATACCTCAAGACACATCATTTCGTCAACTGCTCCACAACAAATGAAATCTAAATGTCAAGTAAATGATTTTTCTTTGTGGATAATCAAGCAAATTTATTGCAACGAGGAGCATTCTACAGATTTCTATAATCCCGACTAGACTTCCTGGCGTCCCTAATGCCAAATCGATTTAACTTACCAGTATTCTTCTTGTTATGGGCGTCGAATCTGGGCTGGAATCGATCTCTCCCAAACTCCGCGAAAGTCACATATGTTACGACAGGTACAAAATAAAATACATTTGACCATAAACAACCAAACTTTGTCTTTTGACCATCATAACGATATACAAAAAGTATACTGGACTCCCAAAATGCATAAATCACCATGCAAAACTAGATTCATACCTGGTTCTAGAAGCTGTACCACCAAGCTTCTTTCGACCCTGTTGACGAGGGCCCTTCAGGACGTAAAAGCATTTTGGGAAAGGTATTGCGCCTCAATTTCTAAACACTCTAGCGTTGAATGTACGTGGATATTGGAAAAAAATGAAAATATCTTACGGAAGAACTTGATACTAATGGTCACATACCGTACCGACATGTATCCGACATTTTATACTACAATCCCTCATCAGGATATTATTGACTGTCTAAGCTCATTAATAGTATATGTGGCCAAGAAAACTGATCGCCGATATATTAATGTCCGAAGCCATAAAACATTCTTTAGCTTTACTACATACAAGGGATATTATTCGTGGGATGTTTCTTTCTTTATAGAGTTGCTTGAATTTCCCACTAAAAATATCTATGTGAAATTTGGCAACAAAATATATCAACAGCATATAGGTATTCCTTCAGGTACTAATTGTGCACCCCTGTTGGCTGACCTATTTATGGTCTCTTATGAATATGACTATATGCAGGCGCTTTCAAGAATCGATCAATTCAAAGCCCGTTCCTTCTTATTTACCGAACGCTATATGATCTTCTCGCTGTTGATAATCACTATATAAATGACGCAGTGAAGGATACATATCCACTATCACTGGATTTGAAGGAAACTACAGGTATCCCTAAAGGCTAATCATACTTAGATATATATCCCCATAAAAGTGAAGCGGACCTTCTCTCTCATCGACTTTATGACAAAAAGATGATCACAATTTCGACATCGTAAACTATCCCTTTCTGGACAGTAATATTCCAGTGGGACCTGCATATGGCGTATACATATCTCGCCTCGTAGCATTTTCTCGATACTCTGTCGAATGTGTCGATATTTATCAACGTCACAAAACATTATTTCAGAACTAACAGGTCTATACCACCAAGCGCCTCCACTAGAAGTTTCTCAAATTTGGCGATACATATCGCATGCTGATATCAAAATACGAGCGTAGCGTGCAAGATCTATGGCGTTACGTTTTGTAACTTGTTTCTAATTCCTCTTAACCCGGAATTAGGGACCGTATAAACCCATGTACTTCAAGATCTTCATGGTGTTCATATGAACAGTCATAATCAAAGCGTGACCGAGAAACATCATTCGCTAGATGACGACCTAGATGATCCCTAACCAGGAATATCATATGGATTAAGAATACTGATCACGGATACGGATTTTATATTTTTGGAACATCATGATGCCTTGCCGGTATCATTGGAAACTTTTGGTCGATTATCTCTTGCAGGAAAATGGCCTATGTTGATGTATACTATGATTGTCTTTTTGAATTTGGTGCTAATGCTGTTATATGGAATATGGAATAGGTGTTTGGATTATGAACGCGGATATTCTTTAATGGACGACGGCTGAATAATGAATGACGGGCCAGACGCTTGTAATCTGGAAAGTTTTTCGATCGGAATTTTTTAATCGAATGACATTTTTTGTCGTATATATCGATTGAAGCTGATATCGGCACTATACTCCCTGGGAAGGATTGTTGTTAGTTGCGTACCTAATATGCGGGATAGATCGTACTAGGTAATCTAAAATACATCGATCTTCTAATAAAAAAAAATTTCAGTCGACTAGGCCGGTAGACAATGTACATTATCAAAGGCCATGTTCACATGTGATCCATGTTAACCAATTAGTGATATCTTTGGGTTCTTCGTAACTTTCGTTAATGTTTATCAGTGCTACGTGATACGCTCTTTCTACTTTTGAGCGTTATTTATATCGATTAGATTTTTAAAAGATTCACTAGATCAGCAGCGCATATTTGTTATTTTTCACATTAGTTTGATCAATTCTTCAGGTTCATCGTGACTGATGCATAGACGGAAACGATCATATTTAGCGATTCGTTGTCAACCGCGCAAATACCAGCGAAATGAGGTGATTCGATTCATGCGCCTTTCTATCACAACATGAAAGGTGCCTCCTTTGCCAAAAGCTACAACCTCCAGTCAAACAAGTTTTCAAGGCCAAATGGACCTTGCCATATGATACATGTACCAGAATGAAAAATAAATATGTTTGTACTCGGTTACTCTTTAGGTTTATAGGTATCGTTATCGATTCTCAAGAATTATCTGATCGACAGTTTTGGCTGACTTAGTGGGAAAATATTCATATAAAAGGTTTGTTCTGTAAGTTGTTCTTGTTCATTCTTTAGAATACAAATCACATATGCTAAAAATGGATTTTTGCGGTATGACCAATGACGGGACATTTGTGATTTTACTCTAACAATGTCCACAGGACGCCACGCGAACCCACAAGATGGTGAAGAATTTATTAATTTTCTATTGATGAATCAATCATCCTTAGGCGATAGTTTGCCAGACAAAGCATGCATTATATCTCAAGCTGAACTGTCTCGCCAGATAAAGGATCCATATATGAAGACAATGCCCGTTGTACTCCACGACTATATTTGTAAGTTCTCAAGACATATTGTCTTTTGTCATACGTCTTTCTTTCAGTCTTTTGTACACGTATTGGCATTTGTTACCACTTCCCGTCCTCTCCCAGACCAGATCTTAGCGTAAAAATACTAGCGTCTTGGGCGAACTTCTATATTCGCAAAGTAGCGATCACTAAGAATACTATTTTTGGAGCATCACGATGTCTTGCCCGACATCATTGAAAACTGTTGACCGCTTCTCTCTTTGAGGAAACTACTCTATTTTTATGTTTACTATGATTTATTCTATTAGCTGGGTGCTAATGCTATTATATGAATTAGGTATTTGGATTATGGACGCAGAAATTCTTTAATGGACGACGGCTGAATATTGAATGACGAACTAGACGCTTATATATTAAACTCAACGCACCAGTCGCTCAAATACAACGATTGTTTTAAGGTAGTGATGATAGTAGACTGGCTTGGCGAACAAGAAATATGCGAAAGTCTGTGGGAAAGTTAGTCTTTTATTCAATATAATTTTTAATCTTAACGCCAGGAATCAAGGAAATGGTCATGTCAAGAACGTTGATAAGTCGGAGTCAGAAACAGATACAAATCTGCTGGTGGTTAAAATCTAAAATGAGTCTGATTTTTTTCGGGCCTTGTCTAGTTCTGCAGATCATAAAAGGTTCAGATTCCAGTTACACACTATGTTATCATGAATACAAAACACGAGCCACATGGCCGTCTCTGTCGATCATTGCTATGACATGACGGAGAAATAAAATCTATGACGTCGTTATTTAATTATACTATACTTGAGTAAACTGAGCTATGGGAATTTTTCTCGAAGAAAACATTTTTTACCATTTTATCCCGTTTCAATTGAATTCTCATAAAACATAAAGAGTGCAAAGCAAGACATTGTTTCCGTCAAATCATTCGAAAAATCTAATTTTTTGCATTTCGGTATTATTTAACCGTCTCAAAAGCATTGCAGGGTTCAAAGTGACATCCCTTACAAACCAATAAGCTGGGGAATTTGTGGGGTTTATGTCGGCCAAGCTGTGTGGGGATCATGTGGGGAATGTGTAGGACAGCCAATGTGGGGAATGTGTAGGGATTTGGTAAAATCTCCACATTGGACTTAGTCATGGAAAAGGAGTTTCTTAAGGCTGCTTAGCTGAATTAAATCCCCGCACTATCCCAACCTCAGCCCCACGTGTTCCCTACATGTGGGGATGATGCGGGGAACTATATTTAAAGCTGGTGTGGGATAGACCCACAATATTCCTGCAGTAAGTCCAGCATGGTACAGAAACCCCCACAATATCCCCACGTGGGGAATCTGCGGGGCAGAAAAGCCCACAACATCCCCACGTGGGGAATCTGCGGGGCAGTAATTCCAGCATGGGACGTTAAACCCCACAATATCCCAAGTGGGGAATCTGCGGGGCAGAAAACCCCACAATATCCCCAGGTGGGAAATCTGCGGGGCAGTAATTCCAGCATGGGAGAGAAAACCCCACAATATCTCCAGGTGGGGAATCTGCAGGGCAGAAAACTCCACAATATCTGCGGGGCAGTAATTCCAATATGGGAGAGAAAACCCCATAATCTCCCCACGTGGGGAATCTGCGGGGCAGAAAACCCCACAATATCCCCACGTGGGGAATCTGCGGGGCAGTAATTCCATCATGGGAGAGAAAACCCCACAATATCCCCAGGTGGGGAATCTGCGGGGCAGTAATTCCAATATGGGAGAGAAAACCCCATAATATCCCCATGTGGGGAATCTGCGGGGCAGAAAACCCCACAATATCCCCATGTGGGGAATATGCGGGGCAGTAATTCCAGCATGGGAGAGATAACCCCACAATATTCCCACGTGGGGAATCTGCGGGGCAGAAAACCCCACAATATCCCCACGTGGGGAATCTGCGGGGCAGTAATTCCAGCATGGGAGAGAAAACCCCACAATATCACCACGTGGGGAATCTGCGGGGCAGAAAACCCCACAATATCCCCACGTGGGGAATCTGCGGGGCAGTAATTCCAGCATTGGAGAGAAAACCCCAAAATATCCCCACGTGGGGAATCTGCAGGGCAGTAATTCCAGCATGGGAGAGAAAACCCCACAATATCCCCACGTGGGGAATCTGCGGGGCAGAAAACCCCACAATATCCCCACGTGGGGAATCTGCGGGGCAGTAATTCCAGCATGGGAAAGAAAACCCCACAATATCCCGATGTGGGGAATCTGCGGGGCAGAAAACCCCACAACATCCCCACATGGGGAATCTGTGGGGCAGTAATTCCAGCATGGGACAAAAAACCCCACAATATCCCCACGTGGGGAATCTGCAGGGCAGTAATTCCAATATGGGGCAGAAAACACCACAAAGAGGTTTGGCAACATCTCCACAGTAACCCTAGGGGATGGCGTGGGGTTGTCGCCCTCGAATGTACCAACAATGGGTTATTTTCGGGGTAGTTATTTGGGAGTGGAGAATGAATTGGGCAGAGCACTCTGCAGTATCCCCACAAATGGGGAAATTACGAGGCAGGCTGCACAAAACACCATCTGTACAGAATTCCTGGGGTGTGGGGAAGGGGGCATCTTCTATCTGAAAGCGCATGTCATTTGTACAGACTGTCTAGTCTGTCCTGATTCCTCCTGCAATATCATCCATCCCTTAAAATAACTACCAGCAGAAGCAAAATCCACGCGTATTTCACCTTTTATTCTTTACCAGCATAAAATATATATTGTACCATGTCTTAAAACATCCGAGCACAAAATGGGAAGCACATTGAAAGTCTGTGTCAAGTAGAATGGGTTTTTTTCATCCCTCAAAGGTTTAAAAAAAATCTGTCTTGGTCTTTTCCCACCTGTTGTGGGATGGCCTTTAGCATTCCTTGGGGGACTGTCGTTGGCAGATGAGGGTGAAGCTGAAGAAGAGTCCACCAGCTCTTCTGACATGTGGAGATCATGCTTCTTCAATGGTGTTTTCTGGCGGATTCTACCTGACCTTGCTGCATCATGGCATTTCTGAGTGATGCCTCTCCTTACTTTGGACCACAGTGTGCCTTGAACTGGTTGCAAACATAACCTGGAAGTCAAACAATGAAAAACGATTAGTATATTCTGAATGCCCGAGCTATCGTAATAAATTAATACAGGAAACAAATATGGTTGAGCATACAGATATTCCAGTTTCATGATAATGGCAGTCAAACGTTGACCCCTACAAAACTGGCTAAAACAAAACACAATAAATTCAGATCACTCTCATCGCTGATCAGACCATTTTATGTTCATATAACTAACAGCATAGGGTCGAGATATACAGATCTATCAAAGAACAAGTAATATTTTTTCAAATTT
>JAVTVY010019573.1:0-76552 GCA_036873755.1 Hanleya hanleyi | reverse complement strand
ATTCGCTACAACAGCACCTACCTAGCCCGACATTGGGTCTGGGCTGACCCAGAGATCTACATAGTCGACCCCGGCGAGCGTCTCCACGACTATCTGCGAGCATTCTATAGCCTATTTGCCGGAGAACACACTTTGTACATCATTGATGACTGTGCCGCAAGCAAGGCTCTAACCAAAAAGAAAGACAGGCTGTCTGAGCTAGCCTTCAGTGGCCGCCACACAGAGCAGAGCATTTGGGTGCTGACCCAGAAGTACAACTCGGTCTTGAAGGATCTACGAGAGCAGACGCGATGGTGCGCCCTGTTTCACTGTAAGGACCGCGATTCTTTTGAAGAGTGCCTCCGCGAGAACGATGTTATTCCAACAAGAGATGAGCGACTCAAAACTAGAGCGCTGCTGGCAGAGACAAAACATGCAAAACTCCTGTTAAAAACTGACCAGCCGGCTGCATATATGATTGTTGTTTAGGCCGTAAATGTGGGAAGTGATACTGCTTTGCCAGATTCTTACTCTCGGAGCCTTTGTGTATATCATCTACGAATATACTAAATTGAAGAGGTACGTAAGTCATAGTATTAACCTTTGGCAGCGGTACGCGCAAGTGATACGGGCCACGCACATAGCAAACATGGATTGCGATGAGATTATTGACGAGCTGTTGGAAGAAGAGGCCGGCGGTCGTGCAGCCAAGGCGGCTACATCTAGTTGCCACGACGGCGCGGCAGCCGGAGCCGCAGGGTCTCGCTCAAGCTCCGTAGGGGCCGCCTGGACGACTAGTGCTAGTAAACTCGAAAGACTAGCAGCGTTGGCCGCCGGAGGACAGGCCAAGGAGTACATGGGGAGGGTCATTACACCGAACCAGGTCGAAAGCCTGGACGATGGAGAAGTTGACAAGCTGTATGCTCGCTATGAAGCGCGCTTGGGAGCTAAGATGACCAAGACCTTGGGGACAGCTGCACTTCAGCTCTATGCCATAGCAGCCAGCTCTTTGCTCCCCATTCCATCTGAAAATCAGTCAAAGCTCGTTGCTGACCTAGAAGATGATCCCTTCGTTGAGCATGCGCTAAGCAATGCTACCTGTCAGCTATACCACCGCTTTGGGATGCTCTTAGCACCCCTGACCACATTACTTACCACTGTTAAACACTGCCAATTTGGACACACATGCCCCAAGACATATGCGTCTACATTCGATGATGACGGAGGTACTGGAACCACAAGCGAATCAGCCACCGGTGAGAGTGACTCGACAGACCCTCAGTCAGGAAGGGACAGCGCCTGATGAAAAGAACCCTAAAAAGGTGGAAGCGGGACGAAAGGGCGCTGCCGCGCGAAAGGCCAAACAAGAACGACTGAAGATGGAGCTCAAGGAGATCAAGGAACGTCTTGCTCCCACAGGGATGTCACAGGCTGCCGAGACGACCACCACAAACACCGAACCGACCGTCGAAAACGCACGGGGTGCTGGACCACAGTGGGCTCCTTATATACTATGCAGTCTAGGAATTGCAGGGGCTCTGCTCGTGGGATACAGGTTGCGCTCGCGTGCACTTTCAGGATCGCCGCTTGTGAGAGAACCAATCGATCGTCGAGCGGCAGCGCGCCTGACGCCAGTCGTCCCGACCGAAGCTACGGGGGCCGAGTAATTAAAGGATCCTTTTCGTATGCAATAATGAAGATGTCAGCCAGGTAACAACAGTAGCCGCACCAGCGGGAACAGCGTATAAAACATGGCCTCGATTGCTTTGCTAATGGGTGGAGTTCTGGTCAATGCTCTTGTCTTCAGTGGGTCTAATTACCTCTTTTCAATGTTTCGAAGTTCGGGTGTTGACGAAGAGCGCAAACGTCATGACAAGGCTATAGAACAGCTCCAGGCTGCACGGGATGCATGGACAAAAAAGCGAACCGAAAGGCTTGACTGGATCAATGAAGAGCTCCAACGACAGGGACACGCCGTTCGCACATTCCATGACGTCGATGCCGCAATCCGCGAGTACTCACAAGTCACGGGCAAAATACTTGACCCTCTCGGCCCAGAGCCTCGACTTTCAGACATGTACGTACCTTCAGGTAACCAAATGACCGGGAGATCGCCTTTGTCATTCTAGGAATGGGCGTGACGGGGCTCGTAGCCTATAAAGTAGCCAAAAACTTGTAGCCTAGTAGAGCCGCATCTTGTGTGCACAAGGCCAGTAGCCACGCAAACTAGCAATATTAGAGACTTTCACCTCTTGGAATGTCGGCACGACAGCAGTTACAATGGGTCGTGAAACGAAAAAGCTATCCCGACGCCTCGCGGGGCACTACTACAGCCCGAGCGGTTACTGGAAGGGGCTAGCGGCTATCAAGAACCTCGCCGCAGCAGCCAGCGTCTCCGAAGATATGGCCCGAATATGGCTCAAGAAGCAGGCCATTTGGCAGATTTATCTTCCGCGCCCTCGCCATGTTCCACGCCAGCGTTTTGGTGTGAAGATGCCGAACGAGGTTCATCAAGCCGACCTGCTCTTTCTACCACACGACCGCTTCCCCCGTGGTCGCAAAGCCCACAAGTATGCGCTTACGCTTGTAGATGTGGCATCGCGCTACAAGGAGGCCGAGCCTCTGGCCACAAATGAAGCCAAAGAGGTCGCTGACGCTCTCTCCCGCATCTACAAGCGGAGCCCTCTTAGCTGGCCGAAGCTTCTTCAGGTTGACCCTGGGCGCGAGTTTATGGGCGCGGTGAGCCAGCTACCGGCCAAGCATGACGTTTCTGTCAGACGCGGTCGTGTGGACATTCATCGGGACCAGGGGATCGTGGAACGCTTTAACCGGACCCAGGCTGAGCGGTTGTTTGGGCGCCAATACGCCCAGGAGATGCGACTTCCGTCGGGGGCGCGTTCAACGGAGTGGGTGGCTCGACTGCCTGCCGTCGTTAGGGCCCTGAACGGAGAAGTGACCCGCCTCACCGGTAAGAATCGTAAGGATGCCATCAAGGTTGTGGCTGTGACACAAAAGCCCTCTTCTGTTGTTGCTGGTCGCCCCATTGGTCTCAAAGAGGAAAAGATTCCCTCTGGTGTTGGCGTTCGGTACCTATACCAGGATGGCGAGCTGGAAGGTGGAAGACGTCGCGCGACTGATCCAGTGTGGTCCCTCCAGGTGTACCGGCTTGGACGCTCGGTCACCAAGCCTGATGAGCCTGTCTTGTATTGTCTGCAAGATGGTCCTGCTCGTGGGTTTGTCCGGGAAGAGCTCCTTGTGGTGCCTCCTGATACTCAGCTGCCGCCGGATGACGTTCTAAGTCGCTGAGTACCGCACCTCCTCGTTTTCGGTTGCACTCTAGGCAACATAGGCGCACATTCCCTTGCAGTGCCCCTTGCTGTTATTCAGCCTATCTACACTGAACTGCTGCGTGTCCTTGGGTTCGTAGGCCCACAGCAGTTCGATATTGCACGAAGCGCAGCAATTCTCTTGGCTCTTTTTGAGCCGCAGGACGTAGTCCACCTTGAGATTGAAATCATGGCTTTTAGCCTGGTCCTGGCGCTTGTAGGACACAAGCTTCTTCTGGATGGCCTTCCTAATGTCGTGCTCTGTGGGTTGTCTGACCTCAGTACCCTTTACTGGTGGACAGGTTACCCGTTCTAGCTGGTGCATATACTCCACACGGGACACGGCCAGGTATACTAGGTTGGACCACTGGAGATAGTCGTCGATGATCCAGACCTTCTGCGGAGTGTGGATGGTGAGACCTTGTGAAGAATGTACTGTCAGCGCCTAGCCGAGGCGCCAGTCATCATATTTTATCGCCCCCTCCACAGCCTCCTTTGTGACATATTCGACGTCATTGAGGACGAGCTCTTCTTTTCGATCTGTGCCTGGTATGGTGACATGTTATTCTGTTTCCTGCTGTCTTTGGAATGGTATAGCAGCGGTACTGGGGCTTCTGGGAATTTTTCCTTGTGTCTCTGGAGCAACAGCTCCTGAGCCCGGTCTCGGACCGTCTGGCGGCTGGTTAGGATAAGGTCCTCAGGCCTCCACCGCTCCACAAACCGGTCCCACCCTAGGCAACACGGGAGTGCCTTTCGCATCTCCTGGCACTGGACCTTGTCAGTCTTGAGGCGGATGCGATTTTTTAGGGCTTTGAGGACATCGTGTTTCGCCCTATGGTCTGCTGCGATCTCTTCGCAGTAGTCTGCTTTTTGTCGCAGCCAGTTATGGAGCATCTCTCCAGCGATAGGTGGAGGCTGGCCCTGATCACCGCAGCAGACGACCTGGACCCCACGCTGCTCTAGCCAGTCCAAGAACATCTCTAGGATAGGCCTGGGCACAGTGCAGACCTCGTCCCAGATGATGACACGTGGGATGAACTTTTGGCCCATGCGGTCGGGCGTCCAGTCATTCTGGCCGCTCCACCGGAAGAAGCTGTGGTAGGTCTGGGCTTTGACGCCTCTGCCTCTCATCTCCTTCGCGAGGCGGTGGGTCGGTGTGAACACCAGTGGGTCTCTCGCCCGGTAGAGCTCGATAGCTCTCGTGGTTTTTCCGTTACCCCCTCCGCCGTTGAGGTAGCTCAGCCGGTGTCGAGTCAAGGGGTCATCGTAGTGTGACGCGGAGGTTTTTCTGTTGCCTTTTATACACTATCTTGGGGAGGTATGCAGCGTGTTCCCGTGGCATGTACAGCTGCTCACCCTTGTCGCGCCACTGGGCTGGGGATACTGAAGCTGAAGGAAGGAATGGCTCATTGAGCAGGCAGTTAAAGCACCATTCCCATCCACAGTCGCAGAGTTTAGGGGCTACGTAAGACTCGACACCCCCGAGCTTGTGCAGCGCGGTCTTCTGGATATAAAGGCTGTCGGTGGCCACCCGGACAGCCTCCTCGGGTTCGAAACGCTGCAGCATGGCGACGAGATTTATATGAGACTAGGCAAGCTTGCTGGCCCTCAAGTGGGTGTACTGGGGCTGCGAGCCGTCGTAATATGTTAGAATGTGGCCTAATGGGCATCTTTTGGGCGCGCCAACCAGGATGTCGCTTCGGCAGGTGTCTCTCACGAGGAAGTCCAGCTCACCCTGGTCGGTCACAAGCCTCCGGGTTAGTCTTTTGCCATCGGCTTTGCTGCCCTGTGTGAACTTTCCGATGAGGCCGCAGCCTTGGTCGCGGTCCTCTGGAAGCCAGACCTCAGTTTGTTTCTTGAATGTGATAATGGCTTCACAGATCTTGAGGTTTTTCAGGAGACCAGACTCTGTAAGAAAGGCGAGCAAGGGCGTTGGGGCCCAGCCCTGCTCTGCGAAATGCCTTCCGAACCAGGCAGGGATGACTGGGTGGATTTTTTCTTCGAACTCCCATTCCTGGACGTCGGCAAAGCCGGTGCCGATATCCTGAGGAAGGGGGCCAATGATCGAAACACGGGTCAAGCGGTGGGTGGGGTGCCCAAACCGCTCGAAATATGGCTTAGCCTCACCTTTCCCTCATCTAGACGACGCAGGAATTTTATCCTCATGTTATATTCATCCCCAGGTAGGGCCCTGAGGAGCCTTGCTGCTCTCTCGTCTGTCATAATGGCGTCCACGAACATACGGGCCCTGTCTTCGAAAACGTCGTCGATGCCCGGCGGCTCCATAAAGCACCATGTAGAGAAGACCGCGGCGGCGCCGTCGAATTCGAATTCGTCTTTGGCGTCATTAATAATGTCAACCCACGACTCGTCGGCCGGGAGCCGCACGGGGGAGGAACCTGGGTGTCCAGGTCGATAAATGGCCTTTCGGGGGCTGGCATTTTTGCAAGAATCTCAGGACCTTCCCGGCCGATCCGACTGGCTAGAGACTTGGGCCACTCCCCCCAAGGGTGTGGCCGTGCAAGTCTTTCCGTGATTCACCGCAGGTGCGGGAGCCGCTCGGTAGGTTTCTTTTGCACCCGCTGCGCATAGGCTCTGGCTCGCAGCGAGGCCGTGACCTCGTCGTCGAGTTGCCGCAGCTGACGGGCGCGCTGTCCTTTCTTACGGAAGTCTTCCACATCACCTCGAAGGGCGGGAATCCTTCCAGTTTTAAGCGCTCGATCGACTCTCTTTAGAAACTCGGCGGCGCGGGCCTCAGCGATCGCCCTAATGAGGTCGGGTTTGTTACCCGTGGAAGGCAAACCATATTGCTTTGCTAGTACGTGCAGCTCTTTGACGCGCAGCTCTTTGAGTGTCCTCATCTTTAGGGTATACTATGTGATAACAGATCTCTAAATAGAAGTTACGTGGGGTCTATCTTAGCCAAGCGTCGAAACTCAGCGTGAAAAACCCTTTGCTTCTGCCGCCAGGCCGTAACCCAGTCGGCGGCGCGGGCCTCGGCTATCGCCCTAATGAGGCCGATTTTGTTGCCCGTGGAAGGACGTAGAAGTTACGTGGGGCCTGCCTCAGCCAAGCGTCGAAACTCAGCCTGAAAGACCCTTCGCTTCTTCCACCAGGCCTTAATAATACTCGGCTATCGCCCTAAGGAGGCCGGTTTTGTTGCCCGAGGAAGGCAAACCATATCGCTCTGCTAGTTCGCGCAGATCTTTGACGCGCAGCTCTCTGAGTGGCCTCATCTCTAGGAATGTCCTCATCTTTAGGGTACACTATGTGATAACATATCTCTAAATAGAAGTTACGTGGGGTCTATCTTAGCCAAGCGTCGAAACTCAGCCTGAAAGACCCTTTGCTTCTGCCGCCAGGCCTTAACATTTTCGTTTACATATCCACAGCCTCGGCACAGTGAGAAGCGGCTTAAAACACCTACCCCGCACCCGAGGCACGGCTTTGTGCCACCGCCCCTTCGGAGCCGAGCAAGGTGGATCTTACAGTGATCCCCCAGACAAGACCGACCGCAGACCTCCGTGGAGCTCGGTTTAAGCCACTGGCATGTGTGTTTACCCTTCATCGTATCTCTGATATCTCCATCGATTCTGTATGTTTAATGGGGGTTTCCAACGTAGAGCCTGGGCCGGCAAGGGTGGTGGGCCGTCCCAAGGCTCTACATGATATGCGCCCACGAACAGATTCCACAGAAAAAGCCCGCCCCCCCGGCCCACACCTCTTCCCTGGGGATGGCCCTGGGACCCCCTGCCCTGCCCCCGTGGTCCGCCCGTCCTCCCCCGGGCGATGGCCGTGGGACCCCCCTCCCCCCGTTCCGGTCTGCTGCCCCCCCTGGGTGATGCCCCTGGGAACCCCCCACGGTGCTCCCCTGGTCCTCCCTCCCCCTCTCCCAGAGCCCCCCTGGGACCTGTGGATTGCTCCTTTTGGTCTATTCCCCCTTGGCCTTCACTCCCCCTTCCCCCTGGTCTGCTCCCCCTCCCTGTGCGCCCCCCAGCTCCCCCTCCCTGTCAACTCCCCCCCGGCCTGCTCCCCCTCCCCCTTCCAGTGCTCCCTCCCTGTGCTCCCCCCTTGGGCTTCTCCCCGCTCCCCCCCGTGGTCTGCTTCCCCTTCCTGTGCTCGCCCCTCTTGGCCTACTCCCCGCTCCCCCCCGTGGTCTGCTCCCCCTCTTTGGGAAGCCCCCCTTGGCCTGCTCCCCGCTCCCCTTGGGCTCCGCTCCCTGTTTTCCCCTTTGCCCTGCTCCCGCTCCTCCCCCTTGGCCTTCTCCCCGCTTCCCCCCAGTCTGCTCGCCCCGGTCTGCTCCCCCTTCCTGCTGCTCGGGAAGGATGGGCAACCATTTTTAATTTATGCAAAATCATTAATGATCTCTATCTTTGACACTGTTCAAATGCTCAATGTAAAATTTGGTATACATTATCGATGCATCAAGAGCTTTGCGGAATGATTACCGGTTTCTCTGATTGGATGGAAACGTTACGGGCCATTTCTAATTGCAAAATTTGTGATAATCTGTATATTTTTCACTTGACTGCTAGGTGTTCCTGACATCGTGGTTCAAATTGAATACATTTTGAACCTCCTTAAAATTCTGCCGCAAGTACTTCCTTCTCCAAATAATTCTCTGCAAGTAATTGTAATGACGGACGGGGTAGAGGGTTCTTCTCACATTTTTTTTTCTTTTTTTTTGCAGTCCCTTGTCCATGATGTAATTCACTGTAAGCAGTCGTGGCCCATTATAAAAACTACGAGCGGCAGCTATATTATGGCAGAAGTATAGCTAGCTGAATTATGAATGTAGATGGCGTTACTTCTGCAATGAATTTATCAACACCCCATTGCCATAAGAATTATCTCGGTTGCTTCTACACAATGTGTCTAGGTTACAGTACTATACTATAGTATACACAATTTTTTTGTAATTCAGTTTCGCAGAAAACTACCATCGATTGCGTTTTCATGGTAAAAGGGTTAGGAAAGAACTAAAAATACACTTCAATGCAGAGTGATTTTGATTCGCCAGAAATCGCTCAGAACGATTCTTCGGCGATCTAGGCCCCAGGAGCTTCTGGGGCCTGGGCGGCCCCTGGACCCTCGCCTAAAGTGCTATGATAGTGGCCGTACCACTTTGAATTTGCTTCCGACGCCCCTGTATTAACAGGCAGTGTCAACGTACTGCTCCAGCTGTCTCCCCTTCAGTGATTGGTCATTCGACCCCGCCGTTTTAAACTAATATGAGCATTTTCATTGGATCACTATTTATAAGACCTACCCCAATCTTCATACACAACCATGTGACTGTCTCAGTTGATTGATGACATAGCGCGGCCTCGTTTTTTATTTCAAAATCTGCCGTCTAACAGGGAAAATGTTGATGTTGCTGCATCAGCCGATCATTGGCACTCCGTAGAAGATACTATAGGCTAATACATGTACCATGCCATGAGATGATGCTTGGGATTGCATTTCGCCCACTTGCACCTACAGGTGGCGACACCTGGTGGCAAATTTAAAATTTGGTTTCTGGGCAATAGGTTGAGAATGCCTTTAGCTTCTCGTCAAATTTGGTTTGCAGATAATGCCTTGAGATGTCACTTTGGGTTGCTTTTGGATTACATAATTTCCATGCTTCACTGCATGGAAACTATATTACAGAAGCAATCAATTTCAGTCAATCGTTCTGAGCTGATCTCAAAACTTGGGAAGGCAGAAAGACCCTTCCACATCCAACGCCTATGAAGCAGCAGTTGCCTCCCTCATGTATATCCCCTGAGACCAACAATGCTAAAAAATATTGCTACCATTTCGGCGGGGGACCTAGCATCCTCTGGCTGCTTGTTCTGCCTACAGCACAGCGTGCTGGCCGTGTTTAGAGAGAGCTCTGCTAAGAATTATATTTTGATTTTTTGTCTATCTTGATAGGGAAAATCAGTCTATCTTTAGTATACAGCATTGTAAAACAATGTCTAAAACAACTAGAAATACTAAGCGCTGCACATCTTGCAGACAATCTTGGTCAAGTTTGGATTTACATTTCCTTTGTTTTTTTCTGCAAGACGCATTTATGTTATAGGGAAAATACGTGCCTTGAGTGTATTCCTTGGCCCGACCAAGACTGGTACGACTATGCACAGGCCAGACGGAGTTACTTATTGCAGGCCGCGGTAGACGAGGAATTGGCACCCATCGACAGACAACAAGCCGAAATATAACTCAAAGTTGATAGAAATATCAATGGAGACATGCCAGATTGACCGTCACCTGTGTCACCTGTAATTCCACCAAGCGGCACTATACGTGTCGGAAACTTACCTGGCCAGCTGTTATCGAGAGTAGGCCTACTGGTTACGCAGTCAGTCCCCACTGCTTTGCGGACAACATAGGCAGTGGTAAGCAAAGGGAAGAGAACAAAAGGAGGGAGAAAGACCACTGAGCCAAACCTGCCTTTTGTTATCGGAGAACAACAGCCTATTGTACAGACTAGCCTTTTGTTGTCAAGGCAGAACGAAAATCTGGTTTGTCCTGAACCTGCAGACTGACCTTGACCTTTCTTTCACCATTCACGAAAAAGATGGATGCCAGTGGGATGATTTTACTGTCATTTACGACTGGATTTACACTAACAACGACTGGAAATCATCGTCTCGAGTCTACGGGTTTCCTTTGGGAAGTATACGTGCTAAATTTTAACGATAATATATTGGCTATTATGAATTCTTTTCTGCCATTTTACTTCGTTATATTGTGTTGTTGTTGTTACTGGCGTCATCAAGTAGGCGCGTGTTATAAAATATCAACAGCTTATTATACGCACGTTGCACACAGTTGAATGTGCCTAATTACTCTCTTGATAAATATATGTTATCATTTTATTCGTTTATAAAAATCACGAGAGTCTATGAGAATTTGTGCGCATCCTTGGTACACAATTTTTCAAGAAATATTTCCCGTTTCTATTACGAAGAAACTTAGCCTAGATATATGCTGGTCTCTAAAGTAAACCATTCAATCTAAAACAGGCTTTCGTGTATTTAAATCAGAATGTTCTTTAAATCAGATACGATTTCTTAGATCTGTATTTGAAATTAATATTAGTATTAAATTAATTTCTTTTTTACTGAGAAATTATGAACAGACCTAATGTGGGTTTATTTTCCCTGGAAGACAAACAGAATACTCTCGTGTCACACGACATTAGTGTTACGAAGATTTTCCCTGGCATTATGTCTGCACAGGTCTTATTCATCCGAATCTCCTGTGACGACCATGCCGGGATCGTGCCAGCCCATTCAGTATATTGCTAAAATACACTGGCACGTGAGAAGAACCGTCAGCAAGAAAGAAAAGAAAAACAAGATATGTGTGAATCGAAATTAATAAACGATTACACAACGTGTGCAGCACAGACAACAGTAATGAAGAAGAAGAGTGTAAATCTAAAATAATGTAAGATTTCACCCCGTGGGTAACTCCGGCATCACTATCTACGAGAATATGAGAGTATTTATCGTGAATAGTTAAATATATTCATGATTAGGTTTGGCCCCTGATGAGAGATATACCTGGGATATACATAAGATATATTCCCGAAATTATCCGAAACAACTGCTCTGAGATACATGTCAGTACATATAGTGATGTCATAATAACTCCTATACTCAGGCAGGTGTAGGGTCAGAACACCCCGAGAAAGTGGGTGTGTATATGAGCATCTCTTCACACAGCAGTCCCTTGTCCATGATGTAATTCACTGTAAGCAGTCGTGGCCCATTATAAAAACTACGAGCGGCAGCTATATTATGGCAGAAGTATAGCTAGCTGAATTATGAATGTAGATGGCGTTACTTCTGCAATGAATTTATCAACACCCCATTGCCATAAGAATTATCTCGGTTGCTTCTACACAATGTGTCTAGGTTACAGTACTATACTATAGTATACACAATTTTTTTGTAATTCAGTTTCGCAGAAAACTACCATCGATTGCGTTTTCATGGTAAAAGGGTTAGGAAAGAACTAAAAATACACTTCAATGCAGAGTGATTTTGATTCGCCAGAAATCGCTCAGAACGATTCTTCGGCGATCTAGGCCCCAGGAGCTTCTGGGGCCTGGGCGGCCCCTGGACCCTCGCCTAAAGTGCTATGATAGTGGCCGTACCACTTTGAATTTGCTTCCGACGCCCCTGTATTAACAGGCAGTGTCAACGTACTGCTCCAGCTGTCTCCCCTTCAGTGATTGGTCATTCGACCCCGCCGTTTTAAACTAATATGAGCATTTTCATTGGATCACTATTTATAAGACCTACCCCAATCTTCATACACAACCATGTGACTGTCTCAGTTGATTGATGACATAGCGCGGCCTCGTTTTTTATTTCAAAATCTGCCGTCTAACTGGGAAAATGTTGATGTTGCTGCATCAGCCGATCATTGGCACTCCGTAGAAGATACTATAGGCTAATACATGTACCATGCCATGAGATGATGCTTGGGATTGCATTTCGCCCACTTGCACCTACAGGTGGCGACACCTGGTGGCAAATTTAAAATTTGGTTTCTGAGCAATAGGTTGAGAATGCCTTTAGCTTCTCGTCAAATTTGGTTTGCAGATAATGCCTTGAGATGTCACTTTGGGTTGCTTTTGGATTACATAATTTCCATGCTTCACTGCATGGAAACTATATTACAGAAGCAATCAATTTCAGTCAATCGTTCTGAGCTGATCTCAAAACTTGGGAAGGCAGAAAGACCCTTCCACATCCAACGCCTATGAAGCAGCAGTTGCCTCCCTCATGTATATCCCCTGAGACCAACAATGCTAAAAAATATTGCTACCATTTCGGCGGGGGACCTAGCATCCTCTGGCTGCTTGTTCTGCCTACAGCACAGCGTGCTGGCCGTGTTTAGAGAGAGCTCTGCTAAGAATTATATTTTGATTTTTTGTCTATCTTGATAGGGAAAATCAGTCTATCTTTAGTATACAGCATTGTAAAACAATGTCTAAAACAACTAGAAATACTAAGCGCTGCACATCTTGCAGACAATCTTGGTCAAGTTTGGATTTACATTTCCTTTGTTTTTTTCTGCAAGACGCATTTATGTTATAGGGAAAATACGTGCCTTGAGTGTATTCCTTGGCCCGACCAAGACTGGTACGACTATGCACAGGCCAGACGGAGTTACTTATTGCAGGCCGCGGTAGACGAGGAATTGGCACCCATCGACAGACAACAAGCCGAAATATAACTCAAAGTTGATAGAAATATCAATGGAGACATGCCAGATTGACCGTCACCTGTGTCACCTGTAATTCCATCAAGCGGCACTATACGTGTCGGAAACTTACCTGGCCAGCTGTTATCGAGAGTAGGCCTACTGGTTACGCAGTCAGTCCCCACTGCTTTGCGGACAACATAGGCAGTGGTAAGCAAAGGGAAGAGAACAAAAGGAGGGAGAAAGACCACTGAGCCAAACCTGCCTTTTGTTATCGGAGAACAACAGCCTATTGTACAGACTAGCCTTTTGTTGTCAAGGCAGAACGAAAATCTGGTTTGTCCTGAACCTGCAGACTGACCTTGACCTTTCTTTCACCATTCACGAAAAAGATGGATGCCAGTGGGATGATTTTACTGTCATTTACGACTGGATTTACACTAACAACGACTGGAAATCATCGTCTCGAGTCTACAGGTTTCCTTTGGGAAGTATACGTGCTAAATTTTAACGATAATATATTGGCTATTATGAATTCTTTTCTGCCATTTTACTTCGTTATATTGTGTTGTTGTTGTTACTGGCGTCATCAAGTAGGCGCGTGTTATAAAATATCAACAGCTTATTATACGCACGTTGCACACAGTTGAATGTGCCTAATTACTCTCTTGATAAATATATGTTATCATTTTATTCGTTTATAAAAATCACGAGAGTCTATGAGAATTTGTGCGCATCCTTGGTACACAATTTTTCAAGAAATATTTCCCGTTTCTATTACGAAGAAACTTAGCCTAGATATATGCTGGTCTCTAAAGTAAACCATTCAATCTAAAACAGGCTTTCATGTATTTAAATCAGAATGTTCTTTAAATCAGATACGATTTCTTAGATCTGTATTTGAAATTAATATTAGTATTAAATTAATTTCTTTTTTACTGAGAAATTATGAACAGACCTAATGTGAGTTTATTTTCCCTGGAAGACAAACAGAATACTCTCGGGTCACACGACATTAGTGTTACGAAGATTTTCCCTGGCATTATGTCTGCACAGGTCTTATTCAGGGTTATATCGACTTCAGCAGACTTGTTACGTTCAAGGCAAAGATCAAGTCTGGAGTATGCAATCGTCGGTCACTGGTTTGTCACTGCCTAGGAACACAGTACCCAGGCTGAGGTCCAATTGTGTACGTTTAGAGCTATCATTTCGATCAAGACCGAACAATAGCCCCACCTTATTCTTCTCAGCGGACGTCCGACCTGGAGACGCCCTCTATCCAGCCACAGTCCAGTACAATCGACTCTATGGACTACGGCTTCATTCATTCATAGACTAATGATTTTAGCCGTCTCTCTTCTACTTGCTTCGTCCAAAACATCTCTTTGATCTACAGCATTGTAAAATTAAATTAATTTATTTTATTGAGATTATATTGAAATTATATGCATAATTTTACTGTCATAATTAACCGGATGATCATTTTATATTTTTGTGACGGGCTGGTAAGTATATGACCCCAATTTTATTTTTACTCAGCATTGAACATTGATTTCATGGGTTATTATGTAACACCAGTGATCACTTTATAAATCACTTGATTGGTCAGTTCCAGATTGTGGATATGAGGCATGATCTTGGACTATGCCATTGCCTTCCTAGACCATGTGTCCTCTTCCACTTGTCCGTTATAGATCGTCCTTCATTTCAGATTCCGCAACGACACTATGGGCTATGTTTCAGATGAGCCTCTACGATGTTTTCAAATCTTGATCGTCGTTTGTCGTCCGCATCATTAGTGATCCTGTTTGTGTCCATCTGCCAAAGACTCAGGACCTCGACGGTAGTTCCTACATGAGTGTCAACCTCCGTTTTTCACGGACGTCAACTCTGGAGTATGGATGCGTTACATTTGCGGATAGATGGCATACTACTGGCTTTGCGTCGGAGATGTTCGAGCTTACAAGTTTGCGGGCTCTGTCTCCGTTATGGTCTCCATGTTACTTCATCCAGACAAACCTCCTGTACCGGACTGTCATTGGATCAAGTATTGTAGTGTTCCCAACCACTCTACCTTACCATCTGCATGGCTAGAGTTGTCAGGTTTGGTTCCCTTTTCCTTAACCATCTGGTAGTCGGCGGCCGCTTACAGCTGGGAGTTTGGCACTTGTCGCCACCACCCCGTGTCATGATGACGTCGATTTTTCATCGATCCGGGCCATCTACATCTCTCGGGATTGGTAAACCCCATCGATTTACTAGACGCAGATCTTCACCTACCCATTCATCCTCGTCGCTTCCTACGTTTACCATCGCTGGTCGACGATTCGAGTGGCAGTTTCTCCCTTTTTCCGGAGTCAACATCGCATAAAGATTTTTCATCAGTATCTCAAAACAATCATGGCGTTCCTGCATCTATGGGTATTCATATCGAGGTATACACAGCCGACATCTTGGTTTTCCCCTCACCCTCAGGAATCAGAGTTGCCACCAGAGCAATGTCATCACTTCATCGGGGCAGTCTTCCACTCAGTCAATAAGTTGACATGACCTCTAGAAGTCCGGTGGACCAAGCTTCAGACTATGGTTCCAAATTTTGATTCACCTTCACAGCCCTCAAGCTTTGGCAGAGTCTTTTAGGTCAACTCACATCCACTCAAGACCTCACTCACTACGGTCGTCTCCAAGTTCGGCCTCTGCAACACCACCTACAGGGATATCTTCCGATGTCATTCTTCAACCCCCTGGTCCGTTATTGACGTCTCTATACCCACATCTGATTTGGTGGCAGTCCTGTAACGATGTCATGCGGGGAGTACTCCTTGTACCGTCAGCTCCACTACACCATCTCTACACCAATGCGTCCGAGACAGTTTTGGGAGCCCATCGTGACGACCTAGAGATATCCGACAGATGGACCCTCTTTGACTGGGCTTAGCAACATAACTACCACATGCATGCTCGTCATGTCCCAGATCGGCTCTATGTATTAGCAGATCATCTGTCTCGCCAGACACTGTACTACAGACCGAACGGCAACTGCATCCAGAGGTCTTCCAACACATCACCAGCATCTGGGAAACCCTCTGATCGACCTGTTTGCGACGAGGAACAATGCACAGCATTCCCTATGCATCAGTCCGTTTCTGAACACTCGAGCATACACCATCGATGCCCTATCGATCAACTGGCCCAAATTCCTTGCATACGCCTACCCACCCATTGCCTTACTGCAGGAAGTACTACAAAAGATTGTTCAACACGACTGCATCATTCTTCTCATTGCTCAGTGTTGGCCACGTCGACCGTGGTTTTCGGCCCTGATCCCTCTACTCATCGCCTCTCCACGTCGCCTACCAGTCTGGGTCAACCTGTTAAGCCAATCCTGCGGGATACCCCATCACAACCCTCAGCGGCTCATCTTAAACGTCTGCAGATTACCAAGTGTACCCTCACAGACCAAGAATTTGCAGCAGATATTGCAAAGACGATGGTTTCACCCAACCGATCTTCCACATCACAGCACCAGTCTAAGTGGAGATTTTTCGTCTCATGATATCGACGTCAAGACTCCGATCTCGACACTGCTTTCTTCTTCACCTGCACCAAGATAAGAAGTTCAAAAGCACCACTACTGAAGGGTACCGATCAACCTTGGGTCTACTTTTATCTCCTGGCATTGACATTAGCCTGGATCCCAATATCTCTGCTCTTTTACATGCCTGTGAATTACAGTCACGTCGTGCCCGACAACTAATACGAAGTGGGACATTGGTGTGGTATCTCAGCGCACACCTTCATCCACCACCCTTTGAACCATTACAGCCAGTCTCTATGAAAGCTGTTTCCTACAAGACTGCCTTCCTAGCGGCCTTCGCCCTGGCGTCTAGAGTATCCGAGCTTCATGTCTTGGAAAGGAAATCAATGACTTGGTCAGCAGATTGGGCACGCATATCCTTCCGCCCTGTTCATGAGTTCGTCATCAAGAATAGACTGTACAACCATGACCTTGCGCTCTAGTAATTGCCCTTAAGCCCCTACAGTGCTTTACGCCCAGGGTTCACTGACGGGTTCAATTAACGTACCACAACCATGGTCAGTTGGTTCCACTAGTATTCGGGTTCACAAGCCTCGGTCCTTATACCCTTCTTACCGTCTCACTAGAAATTGTCCCTTAGCCCCTACAGTGCTTTATGCCCAGGGTTCACTGACGGGTTCAATTTACGGTCCCATGCATCTCTGATCATCTCAGCGGTTACAGCCACACTTCAACAAAGCCGAGGCCCACCTCGTACTGTTGGTAGTGGGCAAACTAGAGCAGGTGTAGATTTGAGACATAAATATTAAACATTTATAAACAATGTTATTATTTATTATCAAATCAAACCTGCTTTAGTCTTGACTACCCGATCCATCCTCTCCGCACTCTTCTCGACCTTGCACGCATCACGCTATAGGCTTATAGAAGAAAAAGGATTTGGGGAAGTGCATTTGGGCGCAGGCGCAGTGTAACCTATTGGCTGAGGCTCCAGCGGGTGAGAATTTTTAAATTACAGCAGAATCTCACTTGGTCAGCAGATTGGGCACGCATATCCTTCCGCCCTGTTCATGAGTTCGTCATCAAGAATAGACTGTACGACAAGGACCTTTTGCTCTACGTCATTCGATCCCTGCATTGTCAGATTTGTTCAAGGACTTGATACGACATCTTACTATGTCCAGTACGAGCAATACGTCACTACCTCAGCCGTACCAATCCTATCAGAGGTTCTTGTCGACTACTGATGCTCTCGTTTCTCCCAAGGGCTACTCAAGACATTACCAAGAATACGGTGGCCTCCTGGTTGAGCAAGACCATTAATGGACATACGAATTATCCCATTATGTCCAGTATTCCTGTACGAGCAATACGTCACTATCTCAGCCGTACCAATCATATTAGAGGTTTTCATCGACTACTACTGCTCTCTCTTCTCGCAAGGGCTAATCAAGACATTACCAAGAACACGGTGGCCTCTTGGTTGAGCAAGACCATTAAATGGACATACGAACTATCCCTCGATGCCCCCCGCACTGCTAGCCTCTGCATCTTCTCATGAAATACGAGCCATCGCAACACCATGGCCTTTATGGAAGAACGTATCGCTGGATGACATTGTCCAAACCTGTGCTTGGAGTGCCAATTCCACGTTACAGATTTCTATCTGAGAGACTTGTCAGTACAAACAGACAACCTGGCCATGTTAGGGCCGCTCTTTGCTGCCCAACATGTAGTCGCCTAGTCTTCAAAGAAAAAAAACGGGTGGGGGGGGGGCAGTACCGATCTCAAGCCGACCGACCAGATGGTTAAGAGTCACGGCATATCGGTAATCGCAAATACCAGCCAAGTCAGCTATCAAGACCCCGACACTAGTAAATACAGTGAGTATAACTGTATTTATGTTTCTAGGTAAATCTAGTGTCGGACATCCAAGAAAATTTCATAGTAAGAAATTGGCGATTGGAGCAACCGTTGGTACCCTAGTCTCACTAGTAATTGCCCCTTAGCCCCTACAGTGCTTTACGCCCAGGGTTCACTGACGGGTTCAATTAACGTACCACAACCATGGGCAGTTGGTTCCACTAGTATTCGGGTTCAGAAGCCTCGGTCCTCATACCCTTCTTACCGTCTCACTAGAAATTGTCCCTTAGCCCCTACAATGCTTTACGCCCAGGGTTCACTGACGGAATCAATTTACGGTCCCATGCATCTCTGATCATCTCAGTGGTTACAGCCACACTTCAACAAAGCCAAGGCCCACCTCCTACTGTTGGTAGTGGGCAAACTATAGCAGGTGTAGATTTGAGACATAAATATTAAACATTTATAAACAATGTTAGTATTTATTGTCAGATCAAACTTGCTTTAGTCTTGACTGCCCGACCCAGCCTCCCCGATTAGGGCAAACTATAGCAGGTTTGATTTGATAATAAATACTAACATTGTTTATAAATGTTTAATGTTTAAAGTTATTCTCAATCCCAATATTGTATATCAATTGCGCCGTCACAACAAATTGTTTGTTATAAAATGATGATTCATGACACGGTACGCAAGACAATTTTTTATTGTACATTCTCTGTGAATTTTCAGCAATAAAAGAGGGTTGTAATAGATATCACAATATCATTAATATCATAGTATACAAAATTTCAAATCCATCACTTCGAATATTTGAGACCTATTCCCGAATTCACAATAAATTTCTACGGACATTTGAACACTCCTATCTAGTATGATGTTTAAAGTGGTAAATATCATTTTAATTCATGATAGTCTTGGCTTTTGTTGTTTCTTGAAACACAATATTCACACATTATTTGTTTTGTCCACATGTATATCCTGTAGGCCCTCTATATATCAGGAACATTTTGATATATGAAAAACGTGTGTTGCTAAGCAAATACAATGGGGTTTTAAACAACCTTTAATACTTAACAACAGCTAAATGTCTACAATGTCTACTGCATTACCTTGTTTTAAAGGTATTTGCTATACCTGTACCTAAATGCACATAATTATACAGATTAGAGAAAACCACCTCTCTGAAAAGTTCGTTTTTGTCCAATAAATTCAGAAATATATCGAATGAAGTGACATCCGCCATAGACGACCATGGACAAAAATATCCGCATCGCATGATATTGAAAAAACAAATTGTCTATCAAATTTGCATAAGAATAGAGGACATGTTTTGTTCTTCATCAACAGACAGACTACCATTGTTACGAAATAAATCAATAAATAAGGTAAGTTGCCTGGAGATTTTGGATCGTTACTTGGAATAAGTCAAAAGTTAGTAACCAAAACCAACCTTGTTTACCTCCATTTTAGAGAGGTAATTCTATCTATCATGTTATATAGTTGTATACATCTCGTTAAATTTCATCATAAATCATGTGACCAATGCTTCAGTATAACTGGAAGATTTTGATTTGTAACGAACGCCCTTCTGCCCTTGTACCCAAGGCTGGTTATTTACAGAGTTACAGTCCCTGTATCCCGGGTTGGTCATGCACAGAGATATTTACGTATCCAAAGCTGGTTATGGAGAGCTACCTTCTTGTGTCCAAATCTGCTCATGTACAGGCTTCTCTCACCAGCATTCAAGGCTGATCATGTGCAGAGTTACACCCCGTGTGCCCGCGGCTGATTACAAACAGAGTTACCCCTTTGTGTCCAAGGCTGGTCATGTACAGACTTATCTCCCTTGCACCCATAGCTGATCATGTACAGTAACCCCCATTGTGTCTAAGCCTGATCATGTACAGAAGTTATCCCCCTTGTGTCCAAGGCTGATCATGTACAGATTTATCTCCCTTTTGTCCAAGGCTGTCGCCATGTGCATTAATTTGTTAACCTCTGAATTCTAATGCTGGCCATGTATAGAGTGAACCCCCCCCCCAATCCCTTCCCCTTCCCTGAGTCAGGAACTCGGCCATCTGCAACTTCTCAGGGTACTCCGTTGGCAGATGATAATCAGTCCCGTTCATAGATTTCAGCTCGGCAGTCCTGAATGAGGTTTAATTTTCAGGTGCAGAGTTATTTTCTTGTTTCAGCAGAAGATATTGTACAGAGTTATACCTCTTGTGGCCAAGACTGGTTCAGAGTGTTTGCTCTTGTTTCCTTAATATGCTGATTTTGTACAGGTAACTGACCTCGCCGATTATTTATGTACAAAGATTGACAGGAGATTGTAAAATTGCTCAGATTAAGTATTTCCAGTGGCATTGTAGATAATGTAATTAGAAAATGGGCATTCACCGTGTAAAAATATTTAGGTTATATATGTCATGATAGATTTATAAGGCAACCTGTATATTTATAATTATGATTATTACATGTATTCTGTTGAAAGATATTATATTAATAATTGTTCATTCAGTGTATATATAATTATGTATTGATAATGGGGCATCGTGAAATATTCGATTACATATAACGTTACCATATAAATAGTGTTATTGTGGTTACATATTGTACAGCAAGATATTGAGATAATTAAGGGGAGATAATAAGGTCACACAAGTCCAGAGTAGTACTCGCACATGGTTCTTGTTGTTGTTGTGATGTTATATTTTGTTTTTATGTACATCAAATCCACTAATAATTGAATCACAGGATGTGAAATTTTCTTCCACAAAATCAGGGGATGATCAAATTTATTAGAACAGAAAGTTGACAAAATCGTTCAACATCATGCAAATAACTCATCAATTGGTTCGATGCCATGCTCAATGTTATGTCACTTACATGGTGACAGTCAGTTTGGTTGATGGAGGAAGCTGCAGTACCCGGAGAGAACCACCCTCTGTAGGCAAGTAATTAACAAACTTCGACACATGGACCGGTGTGAGGCTAGCCGTCACTAGCAAAGCGCCCACCTGGGCACCGCGGGCCTCGATTTCAAAGGGTTGCCCAATTTGGGGTGTTTGAGTTTAATAGAGTGATTGAATTCTTAGAAGATTGACCATAGTAGGACCAAGACCCTCAGGTCCGAGTCATAATATTGGATGAGTTTCCATGGAAACTTGCTTCAGAAAAATTCATTTGTTTTCTGATAAAAAAAAACACAACAAAAACAAGAGTATGGCACTTGGTTCAAGTCATAGTCATATATCTATAAATACTGAGTTTAAATAAAACAATGATAATTACGGAATATTAAATCCAGAGTGAGGCTTGTTTCTTTAGTTCCAGCTATTTCATACGATTTGACTCGTTCAACACCGAAGTTCCCCTTTACTGTACATGAATGCTGTACATGAATATGCTGTACATGAATATGCTGTACATGAATATACTGTACATGGATATGCTTTTCTCTCTGTATTCAAAGGAATCATTTCCTTATGAAATCGGAGGAAAGTGGCAACCTCACTTTTTGAAAATCTTCTCCACATCCTCGAAAATTGAGCATCCGACAAATATCTGGATAGTATATAGCTGGGAGAAGAAAGATGATTCTGTCTTTATTATCATTGTATTGAACTCATAAATTATTGATACACTAGTCACGAATCTTCATTCTCTGCAATGTGTAGTGAACAAGCGTTTCTATACTCAAACGTTCACGTGCTGATCGCTTAAACTTTTATCAGTTCTACCAACTCGTCTGCTCTATAGTTTTTAACTTGGGGGGGGGCTTCTGCGAAAGATGGCTAATGACATGAAAACGCCAGACTAGTACTAAAATTGGAACATGTTACTTCCTCCATTGTAACTCAGCACTAATAGGATAGATCAAGAGCTAATAATGTAACTGGATGAAGTATCACGTCTACAGATGGCATCGTGATTCAGTAAAGTCAATAATATAGCTTAGAGGCATCTGCCATGGGCATATATATCTGCATCAGATGTATATAATTTGCATAATAATAGATGACCTGCTTTGCTCTCTATTAAGAATTTGTCTATGCACACTTTCATTGAAAAATCGCTGTTGCGACAAGTAACAATACATGTCGCCGGGGGTTTTGAAGTGTTATGAACAAATGTGACATTTGGACCGCTTGGTCACATGTAGACTCGCCTTGGTCACATGTAGACACGCCGTCACGATATCATTGGAACGTTATCAAAGCAATGCCAAATCCTATTCGCTCACTCACTGGGGTTAGTTTGTTAACTAGCAAAACCACGATCAACACAGAAAGACAAATGGCTTATATATGCAAATTCACTGCCTCGCCTATGATACGCCACCTATCTTGAATATAAATATCTGATAATCGTAGACACATATCTCACCTATACTACTTCTAGGATCATATGACATCCTATGACATCTACAAGTGCAATGCTCTTATTGCCATTTTTGCACAACTTTGTACATACTTGTTGTCGCGGTGTCTTTCGAGAGCTGACCGTATTCGGACTCCTCCATCTTCCTCACGGATGTACTTTTGTATCACTGGGTCATCCTGGGCTATATAAGCTAGTGCTTCACATCCGCGACTTTGGACAGTCGACGTGTCCTGGTGTATTCTCATAGCTAATAATATACGATAAACACCGCCGTTGACATAGATGTTCTTTTGGATGTCTGGGATTCCCTGGGATATGCAAGCTAGTGCCATGCAGCCATTTCGCTGTAAGTCATTTTTGTTTACATCCACCTTCATAGCTGACAATACCCGGTCAACACCGTCTTGGTCATAGACGTTCTGCTGGATTTCGGGGATTTCCTGGGATATGTAAGCTAGTGCTGTGCAGGCATTTCGTTGTAAGTCACTATTACTTACATGCACCTTCATAGCTGACAATACCCGGTCTACACCGCCACTCTCATAGACGTTCTTCTGGATTGCGGGGATGTCAAGGGATATGAAAGCTAGCGCACGACAGGCATTGTATTGTAAGACAACGTTACATGCATACGTTTTCATAGCTGTCAATATAAGTCTTACTCCTCCATTGTCATTGATGTACCTCTGAATGTCTGGAACACGAAAGGCCAAACTCCCTAGTGCATCAATCCCACCAATTTGTATGCGACGGTCATCACCAAAATCTTGCATGGTTTTCAGGACCATATCCACACCCGCATTGTCAAAGATGTATTTTTGTATGACTGGAACTTTGAAAGTGATACGGTCTAGTGCGAAGAATCCGAAATATTGGACATCACAGTCACTGTCATGATATTCCAAGGCTGACAGTACTCGAGCCACACCTCCATGATCATATACATGCATCTTTATGTCTGGCGCTTTCTGAGATACACGTCCTAACATATTACACCCATGACACTGAACGTCCCGCGAACTGCTCAATCCTTTCATTGCTGATATCACCTGAGTCACTCCTCCTTTGTCACATATATCAGATTGTAAGTCTGGACCACCTTCCGATATGCCAGCAAGAGCTACACACCCCCAACAATGTACACACTCGTCACGGGCATGAGTTGTTATAGCTGAAATAACTCGGTCGATACCTCCGCTGTTTTGAATGATGTTTATGTTCCCTACTCCCTGACATAAGCGGGCTATCACAAAACACCCAATAGCTTGTACATTTCCGTCTTCACGGTGGGCTTTCATAGCTGACAACACAGGGGTTAAACCTCCATTATCGTTTATGTACTTCTGCATATCTGTAACTTCATTGGATTGGAAAGCCTGAGCTAACCTACGCAAAATGGTCACATTCTCATCGACGTTATTATCATTTAAATCTGACAGTGCCTTTTTAATCGGGAGACCCCTAGGTCTGCGGGACGGAGCATAGGTTGATTTCGATGATTTCGAGGGTAGATAGATTTTCGGGCTGTCCTGCTGACCACGTTCTGAAATGTACAAGACCACGTGTGTCATCGTCATTTCGAGTACCGGTATATAAAGTATATATTGAGTAATATTTACTTTCACAAGAATGCACTGAACATTTTTTACCTTAAAATTGGCATCACTTCTTGTTTTATATTACTTTAATTTACTGCAGAATATAAATTACAGTACCAGTATACAGATTAATATATTGTATGAACAAAAAATAAAAACAATTCGTTCCTGCATCTTTAAAATAAATACAGTTTTTGTTTTATTAAATACGAAATAAAAGTGCAGAATATACAACTGCATATATATATTTGGGGGTTCGTGGAAGTCTGTTGAGGATGCATGTAGACGACGAATGGTATGGTTTTTCTTAGAAGTCGCATCGTGCTACTCATGCTCATTTGTGTAGTAGTTACGAAAGACATCCTTTTGGGCGTGGGCAATGGCATGTTTGGGCATTCAAGGGACCCATCTTTGGCCCAAATGGACCGCTTGGGGTATCCTAATGATGTTTCATCATTTTGCGTATGCGTGTGAGAACGTAAAAAAAATTATTGGGCGCGAGTAGTATGAAAAAGATCGCTGGGGTTCGATTTAGGGGCGATAACTCTGTTGGCCTAATTCTTGGTTATCTCCCCTGATTCGCACATTTCTTTCCCTAAATCGGACAGCATATGCCCTTTTATCACATATCAAATTGACGTCATCATGGCGTCACATCCGGTCACGTGACATATGGGGCACAGGTCACCTCCGGGTCAAAAGTTCAAGATCACTTCCGGTCACGTGTCGGCCCAGCAAGAGTTATCTGCCCCTATATTAGACGATGTAGTACACGATGGGAAGTTCAGGCGGGACTGGGGTGAACATGCTAGGTTCATTTTGACACACTGAACAATGTTATTCCCAATGGGGAACTCACTCATGAACATTTGCGGTATGGGGTGTGACCACTTGTTTTCTTCATCTCGAGCTGTAAAACACGATGGGATGGTTTCCGAGGCTATGCATTGACTTTTGTTGAAAAGTGCTGATGACGCATGCGCAGTAGGCAGGCAGATCGAGGTGGACGATTTGAGGTCTAGGTGGGCCCATTGTGGATCGATTGGCCCTCGTGGGGGAGTGTTCAACTGGATGGGTGTGGGTGGAACGGTCGTCATTCTGCGCATGCGGAGTAGAAAAAAGGGTATTAGAATGGACGTTTTGGGGTCGCGGTGGGCCAATTGTGGTCCAAATGGGCCGCATTCGTGGGAGACCAACCGACTGGACTAGTGTGTCGTTCGTTTTTAACATTCCGCGCATGCGCAGACATGAAATTGTTGGAAAAGGGCATTGGAAGGGACGTTTGGGGTCGGGATGAACCATCCGTGTTCCGAATGGGTCGAGGGAGGTGTTATGCTGAAGCTCTCGTGGTATAGACGACTTGAGTGATGTCCATGTCATCTGTGACGTCATTGGTGACGTCACCAGTATGAGTGGTGGCGGAAGCGGCCATTTTAGCGGCGCGTGGTGTGTTTTTGAGCGATGGTGGGGCAATTCTTGGTCTGAATGCGTCGTGTGAGGTGTCAAAGTGAAACCCTCGGTGTGTAGATCACGACCTGAGGGATGTCCACGTAATCTGTGACTTCGTTGGACCCGCCATCAGTAAGAATAATAGTCAAAGTGAGCATTGTGTGGGTGTGGAAGGAAGCGTTTGGGATACAGATCGACCATCCGTGATCCAAATGGACCGTTTGCTGTGTCAACTTGTAGCTCTCTGCATGTAGACGACGAATGGTATGGTTTTTTGTTTGGAAGTCGCATCGTGCTACACATGCTCAGTTGAGCAGTAGTAACAAAAGATGTCATTTGGGCGTGGGCAATGGCATGTTTGGGTAATCAAGGGACCCATCTTTGGTCCAAATGGACCGGTTAGGGTATCCTTGTGATGTTTCATCAGTACCTCACCAGTACGCACGGGTAGTGTGGGAAAGTTGAAGAGTGATCTGACCCTACATCAAACCCCAGTATCTTCCATTGTTAATGTACGGGGAACGCATGTATGGAATACGAGTACTGGGGTGGTAATTTTTTTTCTCTCGTGGATTTACTATGGGTTGTGGCGCCTTGTTTTCTTTCTCGCGCGATGTAGAACACGATGGGAGGGGTCTCCATCCTAGGGGTTAACTTTCGCTAAAAAGTTCAGGCGGGTCTGGGGTAAACATGATAGGTCCATTTTGGCACACTGGCCAATGTTAGTCTCAATTGAAAACTCACTGATGGACATTTGCGGTATAGAGTGTGGCCTCCTGTTTTCTTCATCTCGAGCTGTATAACACGATGGGAGGGTTCTCGAGGCCATGCGTTGACTTTTGATGAAAAGTGCTGATGACGAATGCGTAGTAGGCAAGCAGATCGAGGTGGACGTTTTGGGGTCTAGATGCCATATACTACTGCCAGACTGCACATGCGCATATGCGCATAACGTTGATACTAGAGTACACACCAGTCCAATGCGACGCTATCCCACGAGCCCTTTACTACGAAACCCCACACGGCCCATTCGAATCAGGGATGGTCCTTTCCGCGAGGCTAAAATTCCATTCAAGTGTCACTTTTCCACTATTTCCTGTCTCCGCATGCTTGCCATATCTCCTACTTCCACGACCCGTCATACTAGTCGGACGCCGTTCCTCGAAAGCTTCAATATGATACCCCACACATCCCATTCGGATCAAGAATGATCCCTCAGTCTGCCAAACAACCCCTTCGCACCCTAAAATGACCGCTTTCGCTACAACTTGTACTGATGATGTCACCAATTACGTCACAGATGACGTGGGCATCCCTCAAGTCGTGGTTTACACACCGAGGGCTTCACTTCAACACCTCACAGGACGCATTGGGCCCAAGAATGACCCCTCAGTTGCTCAAACACACCCCACGGACCCCCAAAACACCCGCTTTCGATACTACTCCTACAGTTGACGTCAACAATGCCGGCACAAAGGACATGGATATTCCTAAAGTCGTTTATACCACAAGAGCTTCAATTTGACACCCTACATGGCCAATTAGGAACAAGAATGGTTCATCAATCACTCAACAGACTTCCACGAACCAATGGAATGCCTGCTTTCTAAACTACGGCCAGACTACACATGCGCAGAATGATGAATCCAAACTAGATACCAGTCCAATCCGACGCTACCCCAAGAGAACTTCAAAATACGAACTCATACGGGCCAATCGGACCACTATTGGTCCATCTCGACCTCAAAACGTCCATTCCATTGTCCTTTTTCTACTGCGCATGCACAGACAGACGATATTTCCACGCACAACCATGCAGCTGGACGCTCCTCTACGAAAGCTTCACACTGATACCTCCCACGACCCATTCGGACCACGGATGATCCACCTCGACCCCGAAAGGCCCATTTCAATGCCTTTTTTCCACAGTTCCCTGTTTGCGCATGCGCACAATGTTGAAAACGGACTACACACTAGTCCAGCCGGATGGTCCTCCACGAGTGCTTCACGATGACACCTCATACGTCCCATTTGGACCACTACTGGCCCACAGCGACCACAAAACGTCCTTTCAACTACACCTTTTCTACTGGGCATGCGCAGAATGACGTCAGTTTCACCTAGCACCCATACAGTTGAACGACCCCCCCCCCCGAGAGCTTCAAACTGACACCTCACACGACACAACTGGTCCATTATAGGTCCACATGGACCCCAAAACGTTCACCTCGATCTGCCTGCCTACTGCTCATGCGTCATCAGCACTTTGCCTACTGTGCATGCGTCATCAGCCCTTTTGAAAAAACGCATGGACTCGAGACCCCTCCCATCGTGTTCCACAGCTCGAGATAAAGAAAACGAATGGCCACACCCCATACCGCAAATGTTCATGAGTGAGTTCCCCATTGAGACTATCGTTGTCCAGTGTGCCAGAATGGATCTAGCATGTCCACCCCAGACCTGCCTGAACTTTTAAGAGAATATCAACCCCTGGCCTTGAGACCCCTCCCCTCGTGTTCAACATCGCGAGACACAACCCATAGTAAAATCCAAAAGAAAAAGAAAAATGACTACCCTAATACCCCTATCCAATACATGCATTCCGCGTAGATTAACATTGGACTGGAGTCTAATGTAGGGGCAGATAACTCTTGCTGGGCCTTCACGAGACCGGCAGTGACCTTTGGCCTTTGACGCGAATGTGACCTGTGATTCGGATGTCACGTGACCGGATGTGACGAAAGTGACGTCAAATTGATATATAGTAGAAGGGCATCTGGAGTCCGATTTAGGGGCAGAAATGTTCGAATCATGGGAGATAACGAGGAATTAGGCTAACAAAGTTACCGCGCCGAAATCGGACCCCAACGGTCTTTCATATACTACTGGCGCGGATTTCGTCATTGCCGATAAATATAAACTTTAGCCCTTGCCCTAACATATGAACTTTCCCAAACTAAGGGAGCGTGTCAAAAGTTTTGACGTTCAAACTAAAAGAATGCGTCAGAAAATGAACAGGTGAACGTTCTTTTTCTTCCAGCAAACGAACGTTCGACAGTCAGAAAATGAACACTACCCCGTCAGAAAAAATGAACGTCAGAAAAAGAACGTTCTTTTTTGAACGTTCAAATTATGATGTATGATAGCTGTCAGAAATCGCTGAAGGGCTCACAATACGGCTATCGTGTGTCGACTCTTATTAGAATGAAACAAAACGAAAACAGAACACTCGAAAAGGCAGCGCAACTGTATTTATATTGCACTAGCTTTCGTAGGTATATAACCCACTTCCTCTGAAGAAGTACTTTCCTTCTTTCAAAGCAACTATTGCAAAGATTTGACGTTTATCTACAGCAAATTTAATAAATGTATTTAATATAATAAAAGGGGATCTTTCGTGCATATTCTGGGGAATTATTTGCCGGGAACGAGCGACATATAGGAACTAACGCGCCGCGTGTATTATTTTTTGGGAGAAACGAGATGAAACTATATAATATTAAACTTCGACAGAGAAATATCACCATACTGATTTGGTTTTATTAAAAGTCCGATGTGACCAAATATCGTAAAGAATGATACAATAATCGGGTGAACAAGTTGGTGAATTAAGCTCCTTAGAATGTTCGTAATTTGAAGAAATTTGATAGACAAATAAAGACTTCGTTGTGATATCAAACCACACATTATTATATTACGTATTTGTATGACATTTATATAACAAGTTTGATACATGGCATTCGACGGATGTTGATCGCGATTGTTAACTTATTTGTCAACCGTATATGCTAAACCCCTAGGTGTCCCCCATCGTCCTGTCTGACCTACTCTGTATATTGATCGTGCGTAACGCACGTGGGCCCCCGTCTGCCCAGGAGGCCCAGAAAGGGTGAGAGCTCAAAGTCGGTTGCATACAGAAACCTGCCTTGCGATGTATACTATTATAAAATGCGTGGAGTCAAATCTACTTTCCCGCAGCGCGGCCTTCCTCTGTTATAGAATTTATTGTAACTTACCATGTGCTTTGCATTGTTTATATACATGTATTCAGTGCATTCTGTAAAACCTAGAGTGGTGTGTCCGATGTCTGCGATTGATAATAATAATTTAATAAACGGATGATATATGGAAGGACAATGATAGAATTGTTTCTCTGTTAGGGGCCTACTTGTCCCGGTCACGGCTTCAGTGTTTTGTCGCCACCTATTATTATCTTAAATTATCTGAAATCGTTGAATGCTGTAAAATAGATAACTGTTAATTGATCTTTGTTTATATAAGAAAATACGTGTGTTGGCTTTTTTTGTTTCAAGTCATTTTCGCTGGCTATTCAAAATCCGCCGTTGATACCGACCGGTTCGATAAAAATGCTGTTGTCAAACAATCACAGTGCTAAAAGCCTTCAAAGCCAAGACTGTATAGTCCAGATTTCTTATCAATCATGTGATTCTTCATAGCTTTATTGATCAGAATACGATATTAAAATCAACGCTATATGTACATCTGTTCAAGGGGCTTTCCGAGATGGCTCATTTTGACACCAAATAATAAATATAACGAATAGCATTTAGAACACCGCAAGATGTTAAATTAAATGGAAACGACAATATTATGCCAAGGTTTCAAATGTTGACAGTGTCAGTTACGGCCTGCCAGGAAAATCCCGGGTGGCCATTTGATGTGCATAAAAAGCAACCTGGACCTGAAGAATATCTCTATTTTCCCATGCGAAAAAAATTAGTAGCGGTTTAGAAATCTGATGCAATGAAGGCGCACACACCTTACACCTTGATTTACCCGGGAACGGCAACCGACTTTGAGCTCTCACCCTTACTGGGCAGACGGGGCCCACGTGCGTTACGCACGATCAATATACAGAGCAGGTCAGACAGGACGATGGGGGACACCTAGGGGTTTAGCATATACGGTTGTCAAATAAGTTAACAATCGCGATCAACATCCGTCGAATGCCATGTATCAAATTTGTTATATAAATGTCATACAAATACGTAATATAATAATGTGTGGTTTGATATCATAACAAAATCCTTATTCGTCTATCAAATTTCTTCCAATTACGAACATTTTAAGGAGCTTAATTCACCAAATTGTTCACCCGATTATTATATCATTCTTTACAATATTTGGTCACATCGGACTTTTAATAAACCACATCAGTATGGTGATATTTCTTTGTCGAAGTTTAATATTATATATAGTTCATCTCGTTTTCTTCCAAAAAATAATACACGCGCGTTAGTTCCTTTTTGTCGCTCGTTCTATAATTCCGGGTAAATAATTCCCCAGAATATGTACGAAAGATCCACTTTTATTATATTAAATACATTTATTGAATTTGTTGTAGATAAACGTCAAATCTTTGCCATAATTGCTTTGAAAGAACGAAAGTACTTCGTCAGAGGAAGTGGGTTATATACCTACGAAAGCTAGTGCTAAATAAATACACCTGAGAAAATGAACATGCGAAAACGAACGTGCGAAAATGAATGTCAGATTGCATTGAAAAATGAACGTTCATTTTAAAATGAACGTTCAAAAATGAACGTTCAAAAAAATGAACGTTCAAATATGAACGCTCGACTGTTCATTTCCTGACGCTGATGTGTAAAATGAACGGCCTGACGCATGCGGAAATGAACAGTCGAACGTTCAAATATGAACGCGTTCGCGTCAAAACTTTTGACACGCTCCCTAACCGCGCGTAAAATAACCATTGAGCACGCATATGAAACATAATTTCTTAAATAACAACAGTCGACGATGTGAATTCTTAGTTATTCGCAATATCTATACTATATAGTATTCAAATTACATTACCCGGGTGTGAAAAGGAATGACCCCACCCGTGCGGTTCCCGGGTGTAAAAAGGAATAGGACCCAACGTCGTGATATGACTGAAATATAGTTGAAAGCGACGTTAAATCATATTCACTCACTCACTCAAATTACATAGATTGCCACGTTGTTTTAAAGGAAGATTGTAAAGTTCCTTGTTACGGTGACCCCCGAAAAGGCTAGCCCCGTTAACAGTATCATTTTGGTGAATAGTACAGCGGCTAACGGGCCACTTTTTTACAATTTTGACAGAAGCATGAAATTTGGGGACTCCGACAAACGATCAAACAACGATTGGCATCGAAGATTTGAAACAATGAAGACGTCCTTAAAATGGCCACAATTTCTAAATTGGACATATAGCTATTCAATAGACCTTCACACGGTTATTGGCGGCCATCTTGAAAGGGGGCAGATTTCGGTCAGTGGGAACATGGTAAGGGACAAAAAACACCACACATGGAAAACTAGAAACTCACGAAATAATCCCGATAATCTTTCTCTCGTTGTTGTTGCACACTACTGAACGAATCGACCGCTATTTTCAGGTTGCAGCCCCTGTGACTAGAGCCTCTTCTTCGGCAAATTCATTAATATTCATGACTTTCACACGCATTCTTTTAGGCTCCGCCTCCACATACGTTGGCCAAAATGGTCGGGCCCCGATAGCATAGGGTCGGCAAATCTCACGATTTGAAGCAAAAATGGATTGCAAACCAGTCCCCAGTCTAACAATAAATTGGAAAGTGTTCGAAGATTGCAATACATTTACGTGTTTGACCCTGTTTGTTGAATTCCAAGCTCTGGCAGTCAATCCGAGGGGCCCTATAACGAGCACCTGTCAAACAAAGCGTGTTTGCCGAACTCCGAGAATGTAGGTCAAAGCCAAGTGAAAGAGCTTCCTCTACAGTGTTAATAATGGTCTTATTTTGAGGTTTTATTTCTAGAAATGAGTATTGAATCCACCCAGGGCCTTCCTGGTAATAGTATTGTTGTAAATAAAATTTGTTTTCTCAAGTAAATCTGCATTTGTTGTCATTTCGCTCTCATGTCCGGAGTATTTTTCAGATGACCCCCCAAAATATCAACCACGCCCATCCCCTCGCTTTTGTACAGCGGGAATTTCGACGTGATTTTTTGTTTTTCGCTGTTGTCAATTTATCCTGGCTACCATACAGATCTGCATTTTGATTTTGACATCGCCCACGCAAGATTAATACACCAGGTGAGTAACAAATATCATAGTCTACAACAATGGCCCTACAACCAATACTAGTATTAAACTTGAAAAAAAAAAATTAAATTATATATCCTGAATGTCCATTTATGCTCGTTCACATAGATCTATTCGATCTATCCATCTAGAATCTACAGAGAACAGCTTCAAATTTGCACAGCTCTTTTTTATTATTTTTTATTTTTCTGATAATTTTCGCATAAATATATGTACATAATTCTAATATTTAGTAGTGTTGTGCAATTTGTCGTTCAAGTTTTACCTTCTAAGAATAAAATATATCGATGTGATTTGTGTTTATTTCCCTGACATTTTTGTATATTTTGCAATCCACATTTTTTCTTGTCATGGAAGTGTTTGAAGGAGGGTCTATGGGGGGGTGGGGGGGTGGTGCAATGCAATATTCCACTTTAATGTTACAGGTCAGGGGCAAGGGTGCAGGGTCCCTGCTGTCGCAGCATCCCAGAAAAATCAATCCCCGAATATCTTCAATCGTGAACTGAATGTGACGTTTAACCCTCTCTCTCTCCATCATGAATCCTGCTAAAAGTTCAAGGATCCGGATCGCAACAGGAAAATAAAAATCCCCCCTCCCCCCCACTACATGACAACAAGGTGTGCAACTCTTTATTGAACAGCTGTCTCCACATCAGAAGGCCAATACAGGCTGCATGAAGAATCCCCCCCCCCCCCCATGGAAGTGTTTGAAGGAGGGTCTATGGGGGGGGGGGGACCAATGCAATATTCCGCTTTAATTTGAGAGATCAGGGGCAAGGGTACATGGTCCCCGCTGTTGCACCATCCGAGTAAAATCAATCCCCGAATATCTTCCCCTGAATGCGGCATTAAACCTCTCTCTCTCTCTCTCTCTCGATCTTCAATCCTGCTAAAAGCTCAAGGATCCTGGATCGCAACAGAAAAATAAAAATCCCCTCCCCCATGGAAGTGTTTGAAGGAGGGTCTATGGGGGGGGGGCAATGGAATATTCCACTTTAATCTGAGAGATCAGGGGCAAGGGTGCATGATCCCTGCTGTTGCAGCATCCGAGTAAAATCAATCCCCGAATATCTTCCCCTGAATGCAGCATTAAACCTCTCTCTCTCTCTCTCTCTCGATCTTCAATCCTGCTAAAAGCTCAAAGATCCTGGATCGCAACAGGAAAACAAAAATCCCTCCCCTCATGGAAGTGTTTGAAGGAGGGTCTATGGGGGGGGACCAATGGAATATTCCACTTTAATCTGAGAGATCAGGGGCAAGGGTACATGGTCCCTGCTGTTGCAGCATCCTAGTAAAATCAATCCCCGAATATCTTCCCCTGAATGCGGCGTTTAAACCCCCCTCTCTCTCTCTCTCTCCATCTTCAATCCTGCTAAAAGCTCAAGGATCCTGGATCGCAACAGGAAAATAAAAATCCCCCCCTCCCCCCCACTACATGACTACAAGGTGTGCAACTCTTTATTGAATAGCTGTCCACATCAGAAGACCAATACAGGCTGCATGAAGAATGCCCCCAGAAAGATTTTTTTTCCCCCCACCTCCCCCCCCCCCCCCCCAACACCACCCATACCCACCACCCACATACTCCATCCTCATGCCTCTCCGTTATGAATTTATTTATTCATGTTGTGTATAACTGGGTTAACAATATAGAAATGAGTCTACAGGTTACATGTGTATGACCGAGTATACAGGTTACATGTGTATGACCGAGTATACAGGTTACATGTGTATGACCGAGTATACAGGTTACATGTGTACGACCCAGTATACAGGCTACATGTGTATGACCGAGTGTACAGGTTACATGTGTATGACCGAGTGTACAGGTTACATGTTTATGACCGAGTATACAGGTTACATGTGTATGACCGAGTATACAGGTTACATGTGTATGACCGAGTATACAGGTTACATGTGTATGACCGCATATACAGGTTACATGTGTATGACCCAGTATACAGGTTACATGTATATGACGGAGTATACAGGTCACATGTGTATGACCCAGTATACAGGTTACATGTGTATGACCCAGTATACAGGTTACATGTGTATGGCCCAGTATACAGGTTACACGTGTATGGCCCAGTATATAGATTACATGTGTATGACCCAGTATACAGGTTACATGTGTATGACCCAGTATATAGGTTACATGTGTATGACCGAGTATACAGGTTACATGTATATGACCTAGTATACAGGTTACATGTGTATGACAGAGTATATAGGTTACATGTATATGACCGAGTATACAGGTTACATGTGTATGACCCAGTATATAGGTTACATGTGTATGACCGAGTATACAGGTTACATGTGTATGACCGAGTATACAGGTTACATGTGTATGACTGAGTATACAGGTTACATGTATATGACCTAGTATACAGGTTGCATGTATGAGTATACAGGTTTGTCACACATATATAACAAGGTACACCTAGTGATTTAATTTGTGAAAGTTTGCCAGTTACTTGCTGATGGGCAGTGGTTCTCTCTGGGTACACTGGTTCTCCAGCATCCAAACTGACTGTCACCATATGAGTGAAATAACCTTGAGTGTGACCATAAAACCAAATCCCCCCCAAGAATTTATGGGCTGACGGGGTTTCAGACAATACCCAGTTACTGCATTTATTTTTCCACAAACCAAGTTTGTGAGACACGTATATAAATTATAATTAAGATTATGTGCTGTTGCAGGAGCAGTGATACTGAAATGGGTGGAGGTGACAGATGTGCCGTATCTGGGTGTGGAAATGACAGGCGAAAACCTGCAACCAACATTATTAGAAGTCATGTGGATCTTCTTTCATGGCACCTTCTCCCTAATGACCCAGGTATAAGGGCCCAATGGGTTAAAATTATTTCACCGTTTCGGGAGGACTTCCATGCTGGATCAGGGGTAAGGGTTTGTTCAAACCACTTCATCGATGGAAAACCAACAGCCCTTCACCCCTGTCCTACCTTATTCATGACCCCATTCAATCAGAACCATGGGAGGTCTCCAAGGAAGAGGCGCCTTTTGGATAGAAGTTCTACAGTGACAGCTGGTCCTGCCATCCCATCTACAGAAACAAGTCTTACTGTCTATACACCTTTTGAACTATCTACTGCTTCAGAACAATTTACACGAGATGCCGATGTCCATTTTTACACGGGTATGCAAGATACTTGTATGTTTAAACTTGTATATGACCATCTATTTTCTAAGGCCCGTTGTATGCAGTATTGGAAGGGTGAGTCCCAGACAGATTTGGAAAAGTCGGTGCGATACAACACCTGCTCAGCAGAAGAAGCTGCTGTGTATGGTCGTCCTGGACCTCCACGTAAACTCCGTCTGGAACAAGAGCTCTTGCTGGTCATGATGCGACTACGTCTTGGACTTTTGATACATGATTTATCGTTCCGTTTCAAAGTTTCAGAATCGCTCGTCAGTTCAATCTTTTTCACTTGGATCAGACTTATGAAATTAGAGTTGTCCCATTTGATTATTTGGCCAGGCAAGGATGTTATTAGACAGCACCTTCCTGGTTGTTTCAAGTGTTTGTATCCTAAAGTTCGTTGTATTTTGGATTGTACAGAAATTTTTATTGAAACTCCTTCTAGTCTTGATGTGCAGGCACAGTGTTGGTCAGAATATAAACATCATTGTACAGTTAAGTTTCTTATATGCATTTCTCCCAATGGTCTCATCTCATATGTTTCACCATGTTATGGCGGCAGGGCCTCAGATAAGTTTATCGTCAGAGATTGTCAGTTTTTGACCCTTCTGGATCCCTATGACCAAATAATGGCAGACAGAGGATTCAAGATCCAGGAAGATTTGATGATGATGCATGCCAAGCTGTATATACCACCAAGCACAGTTAAACAGTTACAGATGCTACCCTCAGAAGTCCAAACAACATCAAGGATTGCAAATGTCCGCATCTATGTTGAACAGGCCATCAGAAGGGTCAAACACTTTCGAATTCTGCATGATGAGTTTCCAATTTTGTGCTTGCCACTTTGTGATGATGTTGTTATAACTTGCTGTGCTTTGTGTAACTTATTAGATCCTTTATGCGAGTAAAGCATATAGTCACAATCTTAATAAATTAATATCCTATCAATGCTCCCCAATCGTATATGTCACTATATGTAGGGTCTTACTGATTTCAATTGAATTTAGTGTTCAGAGTGCCCAGGTCATGAATATTTAATAGTCCTATGACATTTTAACTACTTTACTTGGAGGGGGGGTAGGGTCGCAGTCTCTGCTTTAACCCAAGGTCTACCCCGCATTATGGTGCCAACCTGGTTGTTGGCGGCAACATTTGAAGATTCCCAGACAGCTTGACGCCTGTTCGGCTGAGCCAACCAGAAAGCACTTTATTATGTTCCCTTCAAAGCACAAAGAAGAACTCTTGGAATTGGTTGACACTCGCGTTACTACAAGCCGGTTACATCCTGCAAGCCATATCCAAATGGGGGAGCAGACAGGATTTAATTTCAATTACATTGATATAGTCAATACCTGGTATTGAGAGATAGATAATTTATTGCTCAGTTTTGTCTATAGCACTAAGATGCATAAACATCAAACATACATGATTAGGAGTACATTAAAACCGCCAGACATTAAGGCAGAGCAATTAAGACAATATAACATTAAAAGGAACAAGAAACATAGAAACAGTGTGTTAACATCACAGACAATATCAAAGCTGACGGACGGATACAATAAGACAACAATTTTACATTTGAATAATCCCTGATGCTCTAGTGTTCTCGTGGGTGCCTTATTATCACAGGATTTCTACCAGACAGCAGGAATGGGAATACTTCGTGATCAGTAGGCCTACTTAAAAGACAATTTATATAGGGGTTGACAGTAGACATTAATGCATTTCTTTGTCCTTTGAATTTGAGACAGTTTGACATGAAGTGATATTCGCTGCCAATTACCTGACATTCATTACACAGTCTTGCTCCAACTGAGTCTTTTAAGTATCTTCTACGTTCAATTCATTTAATAATACATTTCTATAATTTGATCTTGCTTTTCTGACTGCGTTTCTGTATTTTTTGTGTAAGGTGAAATGTGTTGATTAAACGGGTGTTTATTGTACTCATAATTTAACTTTGTCATTTTATTTCTGAGTTGTTTACACTCTCTATCATACCACGGCTTGTATTTAGGTGTTTTATCTGGTGCATTACATGTATAGGGTGACCTATACATGTATTGTTTTGCTTTTCTGGACAGGTATCTGCAGTAGCAGTATAATAAGATACTCCTGTGTATGTTGAAACCTGAACATTGTAAATGTCTCAGTTATGGGCGGAAACAGCCAGTCATGAGGCAGCTAGGGCTGTCCGAGGCCTAATGATCGGCCATGTAATCTTCAGAACATATGGTTCGTGAACTATTTTTGAAAAATCGGAATAATATATATGATTGAAATATTGTTGAAAGTGATGTATTAATGCTTCTTACCCAGTCACTCAATATAGCACATTCGGTACTTTGATCTACATTTTACAGAGTTTGTAGCAAGCCGGTCAGTCGTGAATTCCTACAAAGTTGAACAAAAGTAATGATTTCCACTTAGCATGTTGGAATTAATGGAAACAATTATACATATTGTATCTTTTCAACATAGTTCATAATTTGTTACAAAGGTGAGCAAACCCGCTAGTTATTGCGCATTACAATGTTGCAGAATGTTACCAATGGAAGCATGGTTTGTTACAAAATGTCAGTTTCACTTAATTCTGCCTGACAGGACTTTGATACTCAACATGCTCACAGCAACAGTATCTTAATGCATTTATATTATCACGACTTCTACCATTTCCTTTATCCTACAACTAATTTACAGAACAGGAGCATTTATAATAGAATACCCATGGATAAATTAATATGGGTCAACCTCAAATGTCGTCCAATGCAGGCTGACAGACCTCTTGCAGTTGTGGGATTAAATTCCATTTATGCAGCTCATTTTAGATAAAACAAGTTGGGACCTTACTTTGTGCAAGTTTGACACCAATGTACCAGATGTTATGCATGTTTTCATAATACAACAACATGAAAGAGAATCAAAAAAACAAAAAAACAAATTAAAATACAGACTTGGAAATGGAGATGAGAGAGTATGCACCTTGCGATGGTCACCTTTTCTTTGAATGAAGAAATTGGATCTGTGTACAGGACATATTCTTTTCCTGTACGTCTCTGATCTTCGGAATATATACATGATATAATTCTTGGTATCTATTACTGCATGGGTGTACAGTCAGATTAAATCACATCAAATAGAGGAATTTGTTATTAAATGAGAAGCAATCCCTGTAACATGTTAGTTAAGCTTGACAAGTCAATAATAACAGAGCTTCATAGAAACAGGTCATCACAACACAACAGCGTACTGACAAATATCAGGACGAGTATATATTGTTTTTTATCCCGAAAAATCCCGAAGCATCGTTTTGTGTTTCTACAAGCTTATCAACTATATGGACATCAAGAACAATCCCGGGAAAGACAGTTACCGCACTGTATACCCTTAACTATCTTTACACACAAAAGTCGACGTCTTGCCCAAATATGACGTGGTCTATTATTCAAAATATACGGTTTGGTGATTTCATAGTCTCAATTCCATATTTTCCCGAGTCTCATTCGCCTCCATGTTAAATTTGAGAAATGTATGGGCTGCTTGTTTTAAAAAAGGGAATGTCAAAATCCCTGACATTCACAGCTAACTTTAGAAGCCTGCTGCATGCACCACAGTTAGTTCGGCATTTAACATTGTGAGCGTGTCGTGGCCGAGTGGTTGACTCTGACCCGGAGTGCTACAGCTGGCGTGGGTTTATGGAAAGCCATCAGTGTCATAACCTCTGGTTTTGCACACATGGTAATTCGATTTTCCACGCGTGGAAAATCCAGCCAATGGTTTGACTTGTAATTACCACGTGTGGATATTTCGACCAATTACTTAACTTGGAAATACCACACGTGGAAATTATTTACCACGTGTGGAAAATATCCACCAATTATAGAACTGCAAATACCACGTGTGGAAATTATTTACCACACGTCGTATTTATCACCCAATCATTGAATTCGGAAATACGACGCGTGGTAAATAATTTCCACGCGTGGTATTTCACTAGGTTTTTCACACGTGGTAATTCTCTTTTCCACACGTGGTAATTCTATTTTCGAATCTATCACTCAAAAACAATCGTTACAGAAAGCAGATACACGCACTTTGACCCTGTCTTATCTGTCGTACGGTCGTCGACCTATACGACTCAGCCTCATTGCTCAACAAAAAACTTATTAAAGTTTGCTACACGTACCTGTATTCTATGAAATTGACAGTTTCCTGTTGCAGATTGTCTGTTCCAGCTAGACGAACACATTCGCCGCAAACTGTCGATTTCCGTCATTCTGAAGGGACCAGCTTTCTTTGTAAAGCTCTCATTCATTGGCTGGGTAAAATAAAATTTCGACGCGTGGATAAATGGAAATACCACGTGTAGAAATTATTTACCACCTGTCGTATTTCCGAATTCAATGATTGGGTGATAAATACGACGTGTGGTAAATAATTTCCACACGTGGTATTTCCAGTTCTATCATTGGTGGATATTTTCCACACGTGGTAAATAATTTCCACGTGTGGTATTTCCTGATTGAATAATTGGTCGAAATATCCACACGTGGTAATTACAAGTCAAACCATTGGCTGTATTTTCCACGCGTGGATAATAGAATTTCCACGCGTGGAAAATCGAATTACCACGTGTGGAAAACCAGAGGTTATGACACTGATGGCTTTCCATACATCGCATACACCACTAGGAAGCTTACGAACCGAACTTGAACTTGAACATCGCACGTCGCCTACTCGCTAGGACGATGAATTTTATTAACAACAGGCTTGTTCTCCTGAACGCCAACACGGTTTGCTCAGACAAGTGTACATACTGTTTGTTATCTCATGAAAATCGCCACAGGAAAGCAGTAGCTTTCAACAAACTTCGATATTAAGAACTTTGTGTTCTTAATACTAATAAAGTTCACATATATTTCAGTCCAGCTTTGTCATACTAAAGACATGTAGTTCTTATTCAATATGCAATAAAAACAGGCGGACACCATGCTTTCTTAGAACCTATTACCTGTATAACAGATAAATTGAGCCTTTTCAGTCGGGTCCAGGTGAAGATGCGGGCGAGGAGTAGTCGCGAAAGAGGGCATTTTGGTGTGCCGAGGTGGGTTTAAAGCAATTTAGGGGCCATTCTTGGTGCCAATGGGTTGTGCAGGTGTCACATTGAAGCTCTTTGAGTATACCATGCTTGGAGTGGAAGTGATGTCATGGTGTGCATGCACTTAAGTGAGGAGTAGTGACAAAATATGGCAGTTTAGTGGATTTTGATTGATTTAGGGACCATACTGGGGTCAAATAATGTGCCAGGTGACCTTTTAAAGCGATCGTGGTGTGGACTATGTCTGGCGTGACAGTGGTGACCTCATTATGCGCACTGGGGAGGTACTAGAGAAATGATGGACTTGAAACATGAAGATAGTTTACAGTGCAGTAACATCAATATCCCCACATGTACTGCAAAACCAAGTGTGACTTGTGGGTTCACTGGTCAGGCCAGCACATCCCCAATGATACCACAAGTCACATGTACTACACAATACACTCTGCTCGTCCACCTCAGAAATTTCATCAGATTCAAGACAAACTTTATCACAGTTTGGACAAAAGCAAAGAGTTAAAATATTCAAAAGGTATTTACAAACATAACTTGTAAAAAATAGCTGTAAATTCTGAAACACAGGTTTCCAGAAATCTGGATCAAAGGGAATTACTTCAAGAAGTGGCTCACCTACTGGAGTCCATACAAAAAAAAATGACTGCTTGCAACCAACGACAGCCATTTGGGAAACACATTGAGTATAATACTTATGAGTTCTCTTCAAACGAAGATGTCCATCAATTTTCTCTAAGAAGTCTGTTTTCTGCCAGCAGTCACTCACACTTCCATGACGAATATTATAAGGACACTTAATTTCAAGGGCACTGACACCACAACATTCACACGTACAGATACCATCTGGAGATGCTCCAACATAAGGACACTTGGACATGATGAACAGACCACATGGCTTTACAACAAAGTTTGAGTGCGACGAAGACAAAGACTGTTGAAAATTGGTACGCGCGGTTTCTTCCTTCTCCGTTCCCCACTGCACAGCTGGTAAAAAACTTATGTCCCTCCCATGTCCCAGAACAGAAGCAACCAAAGGTAATGTTTTAGAGTTTCTACCCCGTAAAACCGAATTCATCTTTGTGTTGATATCATGGTGAGTGGAAGCAGTCAGGCGACCTGCACGCTGCCTCTTCCACTCGGGGTTTGATGACTGACCAGCAGTAGCTCTCTGTAATAAATCTGCATCCTCAGGGTTGACCTGCAACTTCTGTAAAAAAGAGCGAACTGAAGAATCGCTGTCTTCCTTGTCAATGATAGTTGATGCAGCTAAATCAGGAATAGATTTTGGTAAGTCACTGGAAGGAACAGAAACCGGAAATGCCTTGAATACAACAGAAGATGAGTTTGAAGATTGGAGATTAGAAAATAAGGTAGAGATGCTTTGGTTAGAAGTTTTCTGGTGGTCTTTCCTTCGGGGGTCGAAATTTCGTTTGGACTTTGAATTGATGGAATGTTTGTTCTGCTTGGTTGGTTTGGAATTTTGTAGATGGTTGTCTTGACGAATGTTCATATCTGCGACTCTGCATGGGTTCACTTGTTTTCTGGACATATCATTGAAATGAGATGGGACAGAAGTACAGGATGGGTTAATGAAATCATGAGAAACGGCATATTCAATTTTATACAGAACAGAAATAACATGATTGCAGGTTTGTCCGAATCCGGCTATACAGCTGCACCAACAGCATTTGATGGTACCCTCTGAATCGGTGGCTATCCAGGGGGTTCTTGGCTGGTCAGAAAGACGCTGGGAGGGTGTCACTTTACACTTAATAAAACATGTATCATTAACACGGGTTGTATAAACAATATCAACAAAACCAGACTGGAAATATGAGAAAGCTTTTGACTCCTTATATTTTCCTATGTGTTGGAGTCCTTCCTCTTTGATGTTGCAGATGTAAGTGAAGATGTCTCCCAAATTGATGTTGGGCCAATCCTCTATCCTCTTCGACCACAGGCTGTCGTCAATCTTGAGGGGATCTGTCAGGTTAAATTTTTCCAGTATTGATTTATAGCAGGATTCCAGCTTCACTATGTGTTCCTCTGCAGTCAGTGCAGGAGCAATTTTTTGCTCGCAAGCAACAAATGCCCTGGCGACCAATTCGGCTTTGTTGCCGGTTATGGGGATCTGTCTCGAACTGAGATGTGCTTTCAGTTCTTCAACTGTTAACAGCTGAAATGCCTTAAATGATACAGGATCCGCTGATGCCATAATCCCTGTAACATAGAAAATGATGTGTGAGGTTACTAAACACATACAGCTTGTTGTGTACTTGATTACTATCCTGTATACTCGGTCATACACATGTAACCTGTATACTTGATCATACACATGTAACCTGTATACTTGGTCATACACATGTAACCTGTATACTCGGTCATACACATGTAACCTGTATACTCGATCATAGATATGTAACCTGTATACTAGCTCAGTCATACACATGTAACCTGTATACTCGGTCATACACATGTAACCTGTATACTTGATCATACACATGTAACCTGTATACTTGGTCATACACATGTAACCTGTATACTCGGTCATACACATGTAACCTGTATACTTGATCATACACATGTAACCTGTATACTTGGTCATACACATGTAACCTGTATACTCGGTCATACACATGTAACCTGTATACTCGATCATAGATATGTAACCTGTATACTAGCTCAGTCATACACATGTAACCTGTATACTCGGTCATACACATGTAACCTGTATACTCGTTCATACACATGTAACCTATATACTCGGTCATACACATGTAACTTGTATACTTGGTCATATACATCAGGGCTTGTTTTTCCACGGGAATCCGGGAATCCAATTCCCGTCAGCACTCCCGCAAAATAGTTTGCGGGAATCCAATAGATTCCCATAAAACTACATGTATTAGCGATCTGTATAGAAATGATAGCATTGAATTCGCACAGACCTGGATTACGAGAATCTTTTTGGGTTCCTGTGAATTTTGACGAAAAACAAGGCCTGTACATGTAACCTGTATACTCGGTCATACACATGTAACCTGTACACTCGGTAATACACATGTAACCTGTACACTCGGTCATACACATGTAACCTGTATACTCGATCATACATATGTAACCTGTATACTCGGTCATACACATGTAACCTGTATACTCGGCCATACACATGTAACCTGTACACTCGGTCATACACATTTAACCTGTATACTCGATCATACATATGTAACCTGTATACTCGATCATACACATGTAACCTGTATACTCAGTCATACACATGTAACCTGTATACTCGTTCATACACATGTAACCTGTATACTTGGTCATACACACGTAACCTGTATACTCGATCATACATATGTAACCTGTATACTCGGTCATACACATGTAACCTGTATACTCGGTCATACACATGTCACCTGTATACTTGGTCATACACATGTAACCTGTATACTCGGTCATACACATGTAACCTGTATACTCAGTCATATACATGTAACCTGTATACTCGGCCATACACATGTAACCTGTATACTCGGTTATACACATGTAACCTGTATACTCGTTCATACACATGTAACCTGTATACTTGGTCATACACATGTAACCTGTATACTCGGTCATACACATGTAACCTGTATACTCAGTCATACACATGTAACCTGTATACTCGGTCATATACATGTAACCTGTATACTCGGTCAAACACATGTAACCTGTAGACTCATTTCTATATTGTTAACCCAGTTATACACAACATGAAGAAATAAATTCATAACGGAGAGGCATGAGGATGCAGTATGTGGGTGGGTATGGGTGGTGTTGGGGGTGGGGGGGAAGGGAGGGGGGGAGGGAGATGTCTCAATTTAGTTTCCGTTATACATGTATATGTACATGATAGTGGATTTGATATCCCCCAAAAAGATGAATCTTGCCATAGGGGGCGAGTCTTCGTGCAGCCTGTATTGGTCTTCTGATGTGGACAGCTATTCAATAAAGAGTTGCACAACTTGTAGTCATGTAATTGGGGGGGGGGGGGAATTTTTAGTATCCTGTTGCGATCCGGATCCTTGAACTTTTATCAGGATTCATGATGGAGAGAGAGAGAGAGATTTAACGTCGCATTCAGTTCACGATTGAAGATATTCGGGGGTTGATTTTTCTGGGATGCTGCGACAGCCCCTGACCTCTAACATTAAAGAGGAATATTGCATTGCACCACCCCCCACCCCCCCCATAGACCCTCATTCAAACACTTCCATGACAAGAAATAATGTGGATTACAAAATATACAAAAATGTCAGGGAAATAAACACAAACCACATAGATATATTTTATTCTTAGAAGGTAAAACTTGAATGACAAATTGCACAACACTACTAAATATTAGAATTATGTACATATATTTATGCGAAAATTATCAGAAAAATAAAAAATAATAAAAAAGAGCTGGGCAAATTTGAAGCTGTTCTCTGTAGATTCTAGATGGATAGATCGAATAGATCTATGTGAACGAGCATAAATGGACATTCAGGATATATAATTTAATTATTTTTTTTTCAATTTTAATACTAGTATTGGTTGTAGGACCATTGTTGTAGACTATGATATTTGTTACTCACCTGCGTGGGCGATGTCAAAATCAAAATGCAGACCTGTATGGTAGCCAGGATAAATTGACAACAGCGAAAAACAAAAAATCACGTCAAAATTCCCGCTATACAAAAGCGAGGGGATGGGCGTGGTTGATTTGTTGGGGGGTCATCTGAAAAATACTCCGGACATGAGAGCGAAATGACAACAAATGCAGATTTACTTGAGAAAACGAATTTTATTTACAACAATACTACTACCAGGAAGGCCCTGGGTGGATTCAATACTCATTTCTAGAAATTAAACCTCAAAATAAGACCATTATTAACACTGTAGAGGAAGCTCTTACACTTGGCTTTGACCTACATTCTCGGAGTTCGGCAAACACGCTTTGTTTGACAGGTGCTCGTTATGGGGCCCCTCGGATTGACTGCCAGAGCTTCGAATTCAACAAACAGGGTCAAAAACGTAAATGTATTGCAATCTTCGAACACTTTCCAATTTATTGTTAGACTGGGGACTGGTTTGCAATCCATTTTTGCTTCAAATCGTGAGATTTGCCGACCCTATGCTTTCGGGGCCCGACCATTTTGCCAACGTCTGTGGAGGCGGAGCCTGAAGAAATGTGTGTGAAAGTCATGAATATTAATGAGATTGCCGAAGAAGAGGCTCTAGACATACGGGCTGCAACTTGAAAATAGCGATCGATTCGTTCAGTTGTGTGCAACAACAACGAGAGAAAGATTATCGGGATTATTTCGTGAGTTTCTAGTTTTCCATTCGTGGTGTTTTTTGTCCCTTACCATGTTCCCAGTGACAGAAATCTGCCCCCTTTCAAGATGGCCGCCAATAACCGTGAAATCGTCTATTCTGACAAAATTGTTCAAATCAAGATAGAAGTCTGAAATTTGGTGAAAATGTATTCCGGAGCGCTATGCAAGAGGTGGAAAAAATTGACGACGCCTGGGACTAAAAAGCAACCATATGACTCTACAGGAAAGTATTCGTCGACACCTAATATTCAGACCCGAGAATACGGCAGATTAGCCTTAGCCTTAGTATCTCAGCCGCGCTTTTATTGCAGCTCTTCATGTGGAGACTGTGAAGTATCCACACGGCCCCTAGCACCGACTTAAATGGAATTAGAGACGCTAGCTTGGGAGCTGTGATGACAGATCAGCTCAAACAACTCGGGGACCACAGTTCACCAGCAGAATTGGCAGAAAGATTGGCAACATTTAAAATGAATGCTAATTCAAATAGAACCGCCAAACATAGTAATTTACGGACTATTTTTATATATTTTTCTTCAATTCACGATCGAAGTGAGAAAATCGTTGGGATGTTACATAGATATATGTAAACTGTAATGTCATAAGTATCCTGAATGATAATCGTTGATCACACAATCAAAATGACCGTCATCTTTATTATGTCTCCCAAAGAATACAAAATATATCCTGCCTATTTTGCCAGAATGTCTCTAATACGAATGTAAATATAGGGTGTGATGGAAATTGCAACTCACTGTATGTAGAACAGAAATTATTGATACACTAGATGGATCCATGCCAACTCATCGAAATGACCCTTCTTTCCACCATGGTCACTAATGCACCCTCTATTTGATTGATAATCGATTATTTAAGTGTCATTAGTGTGAATGAAAGGTGACGTATCTTCACCGATTTTTCATTTTTAGCTAAATTGACTTCTGAAGATTGATTTGTTCATTCGACAACGCAATCCATCTTTACCCATACATTCAGTCGAAATCAAAACGTATTCGCTGTGAAATATAACGCATAAATTATGACGAAGGTAATAACTATATGGAAAGAAAATTTAAATGATTTAATCAATGTTATGATAGTTCATAACTTGGGCGCAGTTAAGGCACCGTTTCAGAGGTTTGGGTAATACTAACTAAAGTCTGTCCATTTTAATTAGTCGTCTACTTTGGAGCTGGTCGATAATCAGCAGTCAACTCTGCACAAATTTTCTTTTTTGCATCGTGTAGAACAAACAGAACTATACAAAAGGACTACAATTTCTCCGTGATATCGATGAGATATCACTCTTGAAATAACTTTGTAATTCTCCCCATATAAAACTCCAGTACAGTTGTTTCAATTACCGGGACTCAATTACATAGGGAGACATCATAATGTATTCGTGTTGTCTAGTACAACGGTCCCAATATCCTAAAGGGCTTCAATATTCGCCCGTGCACACCGTGCAGAAACCAAAAACTTAAAAGGCAACACATTTTGAGAGTTTATCTACGATCCTTCATAAATTATAGTGAAACCTGACTTTGACCGGTAAAAATAGGTCACAGCCATCTTCAATAAACTGATTCATGACCAGCTACAAATGGTCTGAAGATATCTAATCAATCACCAGTTAGATTTGTACTGTAGGGTGCATTTCTAAATCCTAGTCATCCCTCAAGATATTGCAATAACTAGAATTTGACTGATACAATAGGACAAGATCAGTCAAATTCGAAGTTAATAACCAGTTGCATGAAGTTCAGTCACCTGCAGCATTCCTCTTCACTGGTACTTTCATTCAAAAATAACAATACAAAGAAAATTGTATTAAACGCAAAATATAATGATGGTGAAAAAAGTGTCGTCGTACTGACAAGAAGCCATATTACTCCACAATCCAATAATCTGACTGCATATCTACAAACATCACAATAACTGTTTCGAAGCGTTACTGCACTTGAGTTTTCAGAAAAAAATATTTTTGTGATTCTGTTATTTACTGACGTCAGTTTGAGCTGAGAATAAGGCAAATGGATCAGTTTGACTCAAGTTTGGTTCTTGGAATTCTAATGTAACTGTTTTGTGTGATTCATGAAGATGACACTATAATACAAGCATCTAGTCCGTCATTTAGTATTCATCCGTCGTCCATTAAAGAATATTCGCATCCAAAGACCTAATTCATATAATAACATTCGCACCAAATTAAAAGGATAAATCATAGTATACATACAACCAGGCTAACTGCCTTCAAGACAGAAGTGGTCAACAGTTTTCAATGATGCCAGCATTACTGAATATATAGTTGAGAGCTTGTTTGTAATGAAAATGCCATATGAAATTTCTTCAGTTGATTATACAGTGCAATATTATATTTTTATGTTATATCTCTATTCTTTTGCAGAACGTCGCGTGTTTTTACCAGTCTACATAACACCGTTATTGAAAAATCTCTGCTTTGGCGTTAGGCAAGTTCTCTGCCATTGAGCATGGCGCGACCTAATGCATTTGGTGAAGTCACGGAACATGACCACCATAGTAAATGCAGATTGACGTCCTGAAAACAAGGCTAAAATCAAGGGACATTTCGGGATAGGCCGTCATTCACCGATTTTCCCATTCGCCGCTAAGCTGACTCCTCAGACTTGATTTTTTTTTACCAAAGCAAGACAACTTTCCCCATAGACTCAATCAAATCAAAATTGCAACCGTTATATATTGTTTGACTTTTTCATACCTTCCTTTTTAGGTATCAACTCGTGTTTTTCTGCTCCATTCTCGTCCGTATTCGCTGTAGAATATAATTGAATAAGTATTACGAAGGTAGAAGTATGTGGTACGCAAACAGCACCTAAGTTAACGTAGGTCTTATTTGACCAATCTTGTGATAGTTCGAATGTTTAGCATTTAGGCTCGATTAAATGCATTCAATCTCATTACTTTCATTCATTTATTCATTACAGGAGAGGCGTAGCCGGGGGCGGTCTACAGGTCTCTCTCATTATTAAAATGGTCGATTATCACGTCTTCTGCCTTAATGCTATAGGATAGGGCAAGAATGTTCTAGATTTGGGACCAACATCTAGGGGAGCGAGTTCGAATCTCTCACGGGGTTGACCCGCCCAGTTTTTGTACTTTACGTTGAAATTGTCATCCTAAATATAATTGGAGATAAACAGTACGTACGTATAAATGGCATTATCTATGTATATAATATCCGCTTTTGTAGCTGTGGCATTATTCAGTCTATCAGAGGGGCAGTAAATATGCGCAATTCAGACACCGATCTCCGAACATCCAGTTTTAGTGGAAGCTGAGGTGACCAAATGGTTCAGAGCGCTTGTATTTACTGCTCACGATTTGTTGCCAAACTCTGGGGGCGCGAGTTCGGATCCTTTATGAGGTTGACCAATTCAGCACTCGTTTCTGTGCTGAGTTAGTAATAGGATAACTAATTCTTATTTCTAAGTATAGCTAATTCTATATCATGTAGTAGGGATGATGATACTACCTTCAACACTTATACAAAAATAAATATAAACGGTCTGCCATTGAAACATTACATTCATTTAAAGCGTCTGGTCCATCATTCATCATCCAAATACCTATTCCATATAACAGCATTATCACCAAATTCGAAAAGACAATTATAGTATACATAACAATAGGCCAGTTTCCTGCAAGAGAGAAGCGGCCAACAGATTTCAATGATACCGGCAAGACATCACGATGTTCCAAAAAATACCTAAACCGCATCGCTGATCAGTATTCTTAATCAATATGACATTCGTTGTAAAGTCGTCATCTAGAGAATGATGTATCTCAGTCACGCTTTGATTGTGTCTGTACATATGAACACCATGCGTATGTTGAAGTACATGGGTTCATACGACCCCTAGTCCCGGGTTAAGCGGAATTAGACAAGTTACGAAACGTAACGCCATAGATCTTGCACGCTACGCTCGTATTTTGCTACAACCATGCGATATGTTTCGCCAAATTTGTGAAATTTTGAGTAGAGGTTCAAGGTTCAAGGCTCAAGGTTTAAGGTTCTTTATTTGCTGATCACAGCGCCCGTTATCGAGCAGATATACAATCAAGCGAAGATAATTAAGTATATATACATATAGAATAACCTAGTTGATTAGAAATAATTTGAATTGCGGAAAAATAGGTCGTGATACAAGGAACAATAATGGCAGGAGCAGCGATTTTGCTGGCATTTTACACTAAATTATGATCTTACTGACTAGTATCTGTGTGTAACACTAAAAGAGGAGTAGAGGTTCGTGGTGGTATAGCCCTGTTTTATAAGTTTCTGCAACAATGTTTTATGATGTTGATTAAAATCGTCACAGGATGTAGCAAACGCTACTAGACGAGATAGGTATACGCCATATGCAGGTCTCACCGGAATATTAGTGTCCAGATAGTTTACGATGTCGAAATTTTAATCATATCTTTTGTCATAAAGTCGACGAGAGAGCAGGCCCTCTTCATTTTTAGGTATAAATAGGACATAGGTCTAAATATGACATATCTGTAGTTTCCTTCAAATCCAGTGAAGGTGGATATATATCCTTCGAGACATCTTTTATATAGCAATTATCCAGAGCAAGAAGATCGTCAAAATGGCGTTTGGTGAATGAGAAGGAACGGGCTTTGAATTGCGCGCTTGTTAACAGCGCTTGCATATAGTCATATTCATAAGAGAACAGATATAGGTCGGCCAATAGGGCTGCACAATTAGTACCCATTGGAATACCTATATGCTGCTGACATATTATTTTGCCAAATTTCACATAGATATTTTAACAGTAAATTCAAGCAACTCTATTAACAAAGAAACATCCCTTGAATGATATCTCTTGTGTGAGTTAAACAATGCTTTATGGCTTCTGACATTAACCCTATCTGGCCGGGGGGGGCATTATGGCCCCACTACCAAACTTTCTGCGCTATATCCGGAACGACAAAAAATGGAGAGCTGAAACTCCGTGACTTTATAATTTGTCATATTTGGGTCATTTTGAGCCTATTTGCATGACCCCCGACCAGAGAATCATGGGTAAATCCAAGATGGCGGCCACATGGGGTAGCAGAAAAGTGATATTTTGGTCATATTTCTTCAAAATTGCTGCTTTTTCGCTATGAAAAGTGGGCAAAAACTATTTTATTTGACATCACATTAATATTTACTAACTTATCGTGCAGTTTTTACGGAGAAATTGCAAAAATAAAAAAAACGGAAAATCTGACCGGAAAATCGACCAAAAATGCCGTTTTTGAAAATGACGTCACTGTGACGTCAACAAAGCGGCCATCTTGGTTTTTTTTTACATTTTCTGGTAGAACTTGACCCAAGGGCATAGTGTCAGCCCCCTAGCTCAACGGGTAAGAAAAATAATTAGAGGGGGCCATTTCGCCCCCCCCCCCAAGGCCTGGGCAGGTCCCAAAAAGCCCAGGCCAGATAGGGTTAATAAATCTACGATCAGTTTTCTTCAACACAGATACTACTCATGAACTTAGACGGTCAATAATGTCCTGATGAGTAACTGTAGCATAGAGAGTCGAGAAATCCCATGTGGATACATGTCTGTTTGATATGTGACCATTAGCATCAAGTTCTTTCGTAAGACATTTTGAATTTTTCAATATACACATACATTCAACGCCAGAGTTTCTTTAAATAGCGGCGCAATACCTTTCCCAAAATGTTTTTATCTACTGAAGGGCCCTCGTCAATAGGGTTGACAGAAGCTTGGCGGTGTAGCTTCTAAAACCAGCTACGAATCTAGCTTTGTATGGCGATTCATGCATTTTGGGAGTCCAATATACTTTTGGTATGTCGTTATGATTGGTTGGGAGACAAACACCTCTTTTCTTGAGAAAGGTTTTGTGATTGTTAAATAAATCTTCCGGAGTAAGTGCACTTTGGGAGTGAGTAGACGTATTTAATGATGATATATTTACACTCAATTCCTTAACCAGCGCCTGGTAGTAGTAATACTTGCATAAGAATATTATATTATTTGTATTAGATAGATTCAGTAATAAGAGTGAGGGAATTATATGCCCCACGGACAAATATAGCCGGACATGCACAAGAACCGAAGAACTAATAATCTCTGAAAATAAATCATCTGTTTTGTTTGGAATCATATAGACAATTTACTTGAAGTTGAAAACCCTGGAAATCCATAGCTTTTTCACTCAATAAACATGTATATTTTAGTTTTTGGATGATGACCTTTGACGTTTAACCTATTGATATGTAAAATGACTCGGATAAAACGTCAAAATTAAATGGGCAACATGGCTGTCAAGTTTTTTGAAGTTTTGTTAATACTGAATAGCAATGATCTTTATCTAACAAATAAATGTCTCTTTGTAATCACACCTGTATAGTTTCAAAATGTTCGGCTAATCATAATCCATAAGATATATTCAAGACAATTTTAGAATAAGGGGCGGGGTAATGTGACTTTGACCATTGACTTTGATATTGATAGTGTGATAGTTACTTGCACAATATATCTTCTGTAAAACTTTACAGTGAACTAACTTAACGGTTTCTATACTCTTGTGCTAGCACGAATTTGTGACACAAAGAGGTAGCCATCCTAACTTCCCTGATCTGGGGCCTGGTTGGGGGTGATGATAGGCTTTTTACCCTCAGTCTATTAGGCTGTGGGGTTCTGTCGCCGGCATGTACGTCCGGTTGTCCGGTCGTCATTCGACAATAATTCTTGTGACTGATCTATAAGCCAAAGCGTTGCATCTAGAGACTTCAAATTTGGTGCACAGGATTGTAGGGTTGTCAACCACAAGACTATGTAATTTGGGTGCATTCTGATTTTCGTGGTTTCCATGACAACATCACGCATAATGCCCATATGACGCTGTTAACGTGATCGAAGGTAAACCATTTCAGCTATCAAATTTGGCCTGCAGGATTGTTGGTTGGTCAACCACAAGCCTGTTGAATTTGGGTACATGGGAATGATTTTTGTGGTTTCCATGGCAACGTCAAGCAAAATGTGAATAGGGCGCTGTGAACGTCATAAAAGCCAAACAGTTTCAGCTAGGGACTTCAAATTTGGCATGCAGGATTGCTGGTTGGTCGGCCACAAGCCTATTAAATGTGGGTACATAGCGATGATTTTTGTGGTTTCCATGGCAACGTCACGTAAAATGTCCATATGACGATGTGAACGCGATAGAAGCCTAAGCGTTGTAGCTAGAGATTTCAAATTTGCTATGTAGCATTGTTGGGTGGTCAACCACAAGCCCATCAAAATTTAGGCTTTTTCAAGTCACTGCTAAAGCGTCTTCTGTATTCAACCAAATCTCTCAGGCTTTTACATATGCATTTTCATTTCATTGTGTACCAATATACACTGACTAAAACTGTCTGGTTGAGGGGTTGTTTCACCTTTTAGGTGCTGCCTCATGTAAAAATGATATCGGCAACATACCTGTGAAGCTTTGAGAGTTTTGGCGAATAATGGGCCACTTTGGCCAGATTTAAAAAAAAAATGATAAAAGCGCAAAATTTGGAGGATAGGTACATACGTCAATGAAACAACGGTTGGCGCCGAAGAACAGAACCAATGAGGACGTCCACAAACTGGTCACCATTTCCAAATTGGCAGTCGAACTTTAGCCATTCAACAGTCAATTTTGAAAAAAATGTTCAAATAAAAATAAAAGCTTAAAATTTGATGGGAATTTACTCCGGTGCATAAAAACAAGGGAGAAAAAAGATTCGCAACAGAAACTAACAGTTAGCAACTAGATTAAAATGAACGTTAATTCCAGTATGACCGTCAAACATATTTATGAACGGACTATTTTATATATTTTATTTCAATTCACGATCGAAGTGAGAAAATCGTTGAGATGTTACACAGATATATGTAAACTAAAATTTCATAAGTATCCTGAATGGTAATCATTGATCACGCAATCAAAGTGACCGCCATCTTTATTATGTCTCCCAAAGAATACAAAATATATCCTTCCTATTTTGCCAGAATGTCCCTAATATGAATGGAAATATAGGATGTGATGGAAATTGCAACTCAATGTTTGTAGAACAGAAATTATTGATACACTAGATGGAACCCATGACAACTCATCGAAATGACCCTTCTTTCCACCATGGTCACTAATGCACCCTCTATATGATTGATAATCGGTTATTTAAGATTGATTGGTGTGAATGAAAGGTGTATGTTCACCGATTTTTCATTTTCAGCTAAATTGATTTCTGAGGATTGATTTGTTCTTTCGCCAAAGCCGTCCGTCTTTACCCATACTTTCAATCGAAATCAAATCGTATTCGCTGTGAAATATAAAGTATTATGAAGTATCATCAACATGGTTTGATCAATGTTGTGATCGTTTATCACTTAGGCCGAGCTAAGGCACGGTTTCAGGGGTTTGGGTAATATTAACTAAGTGGGTGTATTGGATAGGAATTAAGTCTCTTTGGAAACACGCCTGTAAATCTTTAAGATGTTTAGTGAATCATAATCAATAGGATAAATTCAGGACAATTATAGATTAGTTTTAGGGTGATGTTACATGACCGTTGACCTTGATATTGATAGTGTGATAGCTATTTGCACAATACATATTCTGTAAAACTTTGAAGCGAGAGACAGTCATCCTATATCCCCTGGTCAGGTTCCTGGCGGGGCGTAATAATGGGTTTCTTCGGAAATATATCAGCAGCATATCGGAAGTTTGGAAAATTTTGATGAATAATACCTCAATATATAGTACAGACAGGCTATTTTCAATTTTAGAATGCTATTCCATTAACCGTCGACCTAAGTAATACATAGGTGTGCTTAAACTCACTTGCATACAACAACTTCACAGTTTCCACATATTTGCTGATTCATAATTCAAGAAACAGACTGGATAGATTCTGTTTCGGTATGCTGTGACCCTGATCTATTGATCCCAATATCAATAATGTGGAAGCTATTTGCTCAATTAGCTGAATTGGATTGGCTGAATTAAAGCTTTCAAAGATAATGCCTAACAAGAATTTATGCCACTCTAAATTAATTGTGTTCTACCTCAAAATTTCGGCTGCATCTCTAAATTATTCAGACAAACATGGCCAGGAATTACGGCCCTAAAAACAAAGGACAGACATTTCGTAGACAACGTCAGTCCATCCATACCGACAATCAGACATTTTCGGAATTCTCTCGTCTGGTCAAAGTATTATATCAGGTGTTACAATGCCTGCACCACATTGGCTTACTAGCGGAGCGATTGGCTAAAGACTCCTTCCCAAAATCGCTTATACGAAGAGTTGAGGATATGAACAGCTTCTTCAAAGCAGCTCAGCGAGACTCTGACTTTGATTTCGGCATTGGACTGATATATCAAAATTGGGCAACTAAAAGTCTACAGGAGCTGGTTAAACATTACAAAAAATGCCTTCAAAAACAGAAGTCACAGGTTATTTCGGCCAAATCTTCTAAATACCTGGACGTCGATCGTGCTATTTCTAACGCCTTAAAATGGGGAAAACAAAATCATAAAGCCAAATTGACGGAAACCACTATCTCGGCCTTTCGGAAATTTATTTCGGACCTCGACCTCATGGTGTCGGAGAATCGTTCGGGTAGAGATCGTCAGTCAACTACCACTCCCCCGGCATCTCGGCCTTCTATACGTACACGGTCTCCATCCCCGCATGTTGACTCATCAGCATTGCCAACCTCGCCCAGTTTGACGCATGCTGCAAAGTCGCATCCCCCATCTCCCGCGTTCTACATTCTCCTACTTATAACCTTCTTTCGATCTCATCCACCCCTACTCGGTTATCCAACTCTCTTCAGACTAATCGCCCTTCCTACTCGTCATCTAACACATCTAATCCAATTAATCCGGGTGTCTCTAGTACTAACTCCTATGCTGACACCGCAAAATCACCCCCAACGGCAGGTTTTCGTACACCATATCGCCGTGTTCAAATTTCTAAATTCTACCAATTCAGGCACACTGCTTCTGATAGACAGTACAAAATGAACTGGCGCCTCCCAAAAGTCATCAAAGATGTCCTTCTTTGGAGTGCTTCGAATCTTTCTCGGATCAATCGAGAACCGCACCTTGATGTTCAGGTCGAATGTTATCCTGGTGCCCAGTTCAAACATTTTCGGAATAAGGCTAGCCATTATCGCCACGGGTCTTCCCAGCCCTCAAAAATTCTACTGAGCATTGGAGTAAATAACAAACATGTTGAGCCACGATTTGCCAAACAAGAAATGAGTTTAATGATGAATTCGATCCGAAAAGCTTTCCCCGCACAAAATTGTATTTTTTTAACTCCAAGGTCCGGACCTTCTACCAGCCAGTGAATGCCATTGTATAGAATCTCTAAACGAAAATGCTGAGCACATTAGACATTTGGAAATTATCAAAAAAGTTGACCCTGAATTCTTTTCTGTCGGCAACGACAATATACACTGGACTGAAGATACAGCAAACTATCTGTATAAACACTGGATCCATACCATAGATTTAAACTAAATTTGGGAGAGGGCACGTGCCGCCCTAATTTTGACTTAGGAACCAGCATAGTTAACCTAACCAATAGTCGTGTAGTAACCAAATCTGATCACTCCCTTCGCAGCCACGGCCTCTCTTTTGTGCCTACTCCAAAACCCAGCACAGGCATGGATGCACATATGGAGACCAAGGGATACGAAATGATCATACCTTTCACAAATAAACTTCACCTGGCTGATCGCTATAGAAACTCGGAGAAAAAGAATCCTTCACGGCTAATTCCGGGTATATCCCCGAGAACTTTGATTCTGAAATTCCAAAAGCTGTAGATAATCTTTCAACTAGGGTTCAGGCTTTATTAGAAAGTGGTAGGTTTGGAAATTATCAAAATGTGTCCATTTCGGAACGTCGCTCCCTATCAAAATTACGTTACAATAGAAACATAGTCCTGAAACCTGCAGACAAAGGCTCGGCCAATGTTATCTTGTCTAGAGAAAATTACATTAAAGAAGCTCAGTGCCTTCTCAATAATCATAGACATTACAAAAAACTAAAGAAGGAAATATGGCCTCAAAATTATGTCAGATTTCTTCAAATTTTGGTCCAATCAAAAGAAAAACCAATTATTTCAGACAAACAGTTAGAGTATCTGGCTCCTAAGAAACATGAAGCAAAAATGAGACATTTTTACAATTTTGCCAAAGATCCACAAGCCCATTGGAAATTGGATTGATGAGCTTACCCCGCCGGGCCGAACTATTGTTTCTGATTGTGGGTCTGACTTCTACCACATTTCTGAATTTATTGACTATCACCTCAAACCAATTGCTAACCGACACCCTAGTTATCTAACAACACCGAGGATTTTTTGCCAAATTATCTCAAATCAACGTTCCTACGAATGCTCTTCTAGTCCCTATGGATATTGAATCATTGTATACCAATATTGATATAGACGGTGGAATACGTTCGATCCAAAACGCTTTTCAGCATTTTCCTGATCCCAAAAGACCAGATGACGGAATTCTTGAACTTTTGGAACTTACGCTTAAAGGAAACGATTTTGAGTTTAATGGAAAAATCTATCAACAGGTCAGTGGATGTGCTATGGGGAAGAGGCTTAGTCCGAACTTCGCATCTATTTATGGGAGTTTAGTGACGAAAGGAGGCTTTAAGGAAATGCGACAAACAACCCCTCTTGTATCTCCGGTTTCTTTGGGATCACCCTAGAGAAGATCTCGGGCCATCTATTGACATTCTGAACAGCCATGACCCCAATATAAAATTAGAAGCAGTTGTTCACGAATACTCTATTGATCATTTGGATGTTACAGTCTACAAATGTCCCGGGGTCACCAATACTGGGTATTTAGATTACAAAGTATTTTTCAAACCTACCGACACACATGGACTTCTCCATGCCAACTCGTTTCATCCTCCTCATATGTTTAAGGGTATAATCAACTCACAAATCATCCGATTTCACCGGAATTCTAGCAATCTACAAAATTTCAACCAGTCTTAGTATCAGTATTATTCCAAGCATTGAAACCTAGAGGCTATTCAGCTCGTTTTCTGCGTCGTATCAAATCGAATGCCCCCCGAGAGATCACGACACATCACTTAGACAACACTCGTAGGTCTGAGCCCGTTAGAATCAAACATAATCGCCCCAACGTCGGCAATGGTCAAACTCAAAAATGCATAAAAGATCGATGTAAACTTCAGACATACTCGAACGCACTTCAAACGTGAACAATCGAGAAACAGATATCAACTACGAGACCATCTCACCATCTGTGACTCGGTGAACGTAATATATCTCATTACGTGCAAAACGTGTCTTAAACAGTATATCGGTCAAACAAAAATGGATTTTATGGAACGAGTCACGCGTCATCTGTTCGATATTTTTCTTGAAAACGGCGGCCCGGTTAACGACCATTTCAATCTCTCATGTCACATTCTTCAGGAACACTGAGATCATGCCTATTGAACAAATCCACACTCTCACCACACAGGAAGAGACTGACGATCTAAGAGCGATACGCTAGACATTTTGGATCAAAACTTTACAAACACGATATCCTTTCGGCATGAATATCGATCCAGGTAAACAGTCTAAACAAGAGATAATAACTTTTGTGATTCCCTATAGCAGGCGATATGTTGAAACCGCTCGTATGCTTCAGGAGGAATATCAGAATCTCTAACCTAAACTGAAGCAGCCACTCAATCTGAAGCCAATCATAGCTTACAGGAAAAATAAGAGTTTACGCGACTTGCTCGTTCGAAGTAAACTATATCCTCTAACAGAGGCTGGTGACTGAAATTTACGATTTACTGCCATGGCATAAGCTATACTATAGCAGCCCTTTAAACCCATCAGAAACTTGTCCCTAGGAACGAATTTTAGGAAATAAGTTTTGTTTAATACATCCCTGTGCCAGTGCCTTCATACTCACATAAAATACATACTTGTATGAACTGCTTGGATTTATTGATATGTTTATGGATGCAACTCGCGATCGGTCAACTAGCGAATGTCCTGGGAGAGAGGCCTATTCATAATATTGTTCCAGATCCTCCGTGTTGATACACCACATGGTGTGGTCTTAATTCCAGTCAGGGTATTGGTAACATTTGCTTACAACTTTGAAAAAAAAACATTTACTCACATGGACCTATTTATACACTTGGACATATATTCTATGTCGGGTTTTGGCTTAGCCATCTTTCAACCTCACCGTAGTCATATAGCATCAGTTCAATGAAGTTGCGGATGGCGGTCTATGTACTCGAGCAAATCTTTAAAAGCAGTGTTTTTCTATAGTTATCCAAGGTAAAAAGTGTTTATTTTTAAATAAACCTCTGTGTCCGTGCCTTAATTCATACATAATATACATACTACCCTAAATCCACCAAATATATTTTGTAATATCTAGGCATATTAACTAGTATATTGATATCCAATGTTTATGGAATCAATGATAATTTTATGGTGGCACACGGACGACTGACTTGACTGTTGACAGTAATTATCCTGGCCCCGAACATGAATTATTCTCTAAAATAATTACTGATACGATTAATATAGTTTCCATAAACTGTCAAGGGTTGGCTAATAGCTCCAAAACATTTTATTTGATGTTTTCCATTATTTGAGAAAGACAAAAATACAATATACAGGTATTATGTTTGCAAGTCACCCATACAGACAAGTATACTGAACAACTTTCACGGTCTGCATGAGGACAAGACGCCAGGGCAAGTTCGCTAAGTTCCATGCACGAGGGGCTCTGATACTTTCTGACAAGAAGTATGACTATACAGTAACTAGGATACAAAGAGCTTCGACTGGAAATTACTCGAAATCAGTCTTACATGTACCACATTAGTCCAGTCAAATTGAGGTTTGACCCACCACAAATTGCAACAGAATTGATTTTGCTGCAGTGAATTTCCGAAAGGTCTCTAGAATAACATACTAAAAGTCTACAATCAGATATGCATGGGAAATATATAAAATTTTAAGTTGAAATTTGAGATATTTTTCGGGAAATTTCAGTGTTTACCTGTCTCTTGCTCCTATAAGAAAACCTTGTACTTGGTACTAAGCGTGAAAGAAATGGGTAATTACTTACACTCATTCCATTTGTTATCATATCAAGGTCATACTCAGCCTAAAATAATACCCTTGCATGGAAATATTTATGGAGAAATTCAAAATGGCGGATGTATGAGGTCATTCTAAATCTGAACTTTTTACCATTTTCATGACAGTCCAGGCAATCTAACTGTTTTTATTAGCTGGACCCAAAACAAATTGCAACAGAATTTTTTTCACTGGTGTGCATTTCTAATAGGTCCCCAGAACAACATGCTAAAAGTCTACCGAAATCTATTTGGTGGAGATACGACTTTTTAAAAAACAAAGATACGTCATTTTATAATACATAATAGGCCATCATACCTCATATAAGCAAGGTAGAATATTGTTTTTCCCCTGAATAAGGACAGTTTATCATCCAGAAATCCAATTAATACATGACCAAGGGTAAAGTATGCCATGGTGGTGAAAACATGTGTCTTCCCGTTGGATTTGCTTATAAGCGTAGATAGCAAACTGATAGCTCAGCATCAGGCTATATGAATTATACATGGTAATATTCAGTCAGTTAACATTTTTACCATTAGCATAATCATCTGAAAGAGGAATTCTCTCCCAAAGTAAATAAAATGACAAGCTGTGATATATTTTCCTTCATCCGATAACTGTCACAGACAATATTTCCACAAACCTACTCTTGGAGATATCTCTCTATTATCACAACCTGTGCCTTGTTGAAAAATACAGGGCTGCAAACCATTAATGATCTATCGCAATTGTGTGTCAGATATGTTTTGATGAAAGAAGAATAATTATGCAGATCCTATCATCTAATTATCAAACAAATAATAATCTAGATTATAGGCAAACTTCATGTTCTACCATGCCATTTACCATGTTTCATTTTACATTTTCAACAACATAGGCCATGCTCCTAAATATGCATCTTCTTCAGCTGCAATCTTTCTTGCAGTTGCACCTGATAATCTCAAAGAGTGCCAGTGGAACTGGTGGCAGTTCAGTTTTCACAGAGAGAAGCTGTCCACCCTCATTCTTGTGGCTGCAATGGATGGTCTTCCCCCTTCCACACTAAACACGCGAACCTTGATACTTAGCTGATGCTGATGTTGGTGGAAGGTTTTGTACCTGCACATATATGGTTCATTTTTGTCACAGAAACGCTTGTATCTTATGCAGCCAATTGCTTCGTCAGGGTTACCATTGTATAAACACACAAGCACCTGCAATAGATAACCCCCATCGGGTCTCCTAATGGCCTGGATGAACACTTCAGCCTGTTGGCGAAATAGCTCATTGAGCGTTGTTTTCTTTACGGCCGCACATTTGCCAATGCCATATGGTCAGTATGCTGTGTCACAGCCCTGAATGGCATGCACAAACAGCATATTTGTGCAGACTTACATTCCCAGCACAGCCTTTGTCTTCTTGACATTCCAAACTATCCGTTTCTTTGCATTCTCTCTTGGCTGAAAGTAGATGTCATTGTCATCCATGTCTGCATGAAAACAGAGCAGAACTAACAGGTCAATATCATCACCAACCAAAGTTTTCATGCTTTCAGTCGATTGAACGGTAGCTTTTACAATAAAAACACCTGCATATGAAACATCCCGCCCTTTCCAACTGGTCACTCATAAGAGCAATGAACTGCTACTTGTTGACGTTGTTTGCTAGGAATTCGTCTTTCTTTGACTGAATGACCATGTCACTAGCGGGGCCTTAGATTTTGGAATGTCAAGAAGACAAAGGCTGTGCTGGGAATGCAAGTCTGTACAAATATGTTGCTTGTGCATGCCATTCTGGGCTGTGACACAGTATTCCGACCATATGGCATTGACAAAGGTGCTGCCTTGAAGAAGAAAACTGTCTCTGAGCTATTTCGCCAACAAGCTGAAGTGTTCATCCAGGTCATGGGAGTCCCGACGAAGGTCATTCATTGCAGCAGCATAGAAAAGCATAGAAAACGCCCAGACGAAGGAACTGACTTGAGGGGAAGACCATCCATTGCAGCCACAAAAATGGGAGTGGACAATTCAATCGGTTTCTCCCTGTGAAAACTGATCTGCCACCAGCTTCAGGGGTTACTTGAGGTTATCAGGTGGAACTGCAAGAAGGATTGCAGCTGAAGCAGGTGCGCCTGTAAGGATCATGGCCTGGATTGTTCAAGTGTGTGTGGAGAATGCAAACGACTGAGCTGTGCAAACTCATCAAACCCAGACCTTTGAAAATGACATTGGCGAAGACTGGTATTGGGATTGATAGTGCTGTGAAATATTCCTCAACTTATGGCAGTGTTCATGAGGAATAACAATAAAAGACATCAACTGTATGTATGAGAAGTCACTTCCCCTAATAATGTTACCATGAACCAGAATGTAAAATGAAGCATGATAAGTTATGCCGTCAACTTTGCCTATAATTCAAAGTATTATTTGTTTGATAATTAAATGATATATTAGGATCTGCATAATTATTCTTCTTTCATCAACAACATTTGTCTTACAAACAATTGTGATGGATCATAAATGTTTGGCAGATTGTCGTTATATATCTGAACTATTGCTAAACGCGACGTTGAATCTAATTTCTCTCTCTCTAATGATTGGCAAGGCTGCATTTTTTTCAACAAGGTACAAACACTATTGAATGTCGGACCTGACACTTGCTACGTGCTTGTGATAATAGAGTTATATCTTTATAAGTTGATGGAACTATTGTCTGTGATTGTCATAGGTTGAAAGAAAATATATCACAGCTTGTCAGTTCCCTTTCGGATAACAATGCTAATGGAAATAATGCCAACTGGCAGGATATTACCATGTATGATTATATACCCTGGTGCTGAACTATCGTTTTGCTATCTACTTTTATGAGCAAATCCATTGGGAATGCAAATGTTTTCACCACCATAGAATAATGTATCCTAGATCATCATGTATTGATTGGATTTCTGAATGATAAACTGTCCTTATTCAGAGACAAACCAATATTTTCTACCTTCTTATTTGAAGTATGATGGTGTATCTTTGTTTTAGAAAAAAACAGTATAGCCACCAAATAGATTTTGGCAGACTTTTAGTATGTTGTTCTGGGGACCTATTAGAAATGCATACCAGTGAAAAATATTCTGTTGCATTTAGTTTTGAGTCCAGCTGAAAAAAAACCCAGATATATTGCCTGGACTGTCATGAAAATGGTAAAAAGTTCAGATTTAGAATGACCCCATACATCCGCCATTTTGAATTTCTCCATAAATATTTTCGTGCAAGGGTATTATTTTAGGCTGAGTATAACCTTGATATGATAACGAATGGAATGAGTGTAAGTAATGACCCATTTCTTTCACGCTTACTACCAAGTACAAGGTTTTCTTATAGGAGCAAGAGACAGATAAACACTGAAATTTCGCGAAAAATACCTCAAATTTCAACTTGAAATTCAAGATATTTCCCATGCATATGGGATTGTAGACTTTTAGTATGTTATTCTGGGGACCTTTCTGAAATGCATAGCAGCGAAATAAATTCTGTTGCAATTTGTGGTGGGTTGCCCCCAAAAATGGGCTAGATTTACTGGACTACATGATACAATAATAGCGTACCTGAGATACAACACATATCACGAATCGCTAGATTCTTGGTATGTGCTTTAGAATAGGTTAACCGGAAGACTATACTGTGAAGTCATGTGACTCTGTCAGTATGTCGGCACCTCTTCCCACTTCCCTTATATGTGTTGTAATTACTATTTGCGATACATCAGTTACACGGATTGTTAAACACAATTAACAAATTAATAAATGAAATTGAAAATCCATTTGCGATATGTAATATGGTATTGAACCCGGACATAGATACTAACAATTATAAACACACTAACAATCCACAGGCTAGGAAAACCGTCTGAGATCACGCAAGTGATAAGGACTAGTTTGTTGTTTGTAAAGTATTACACGAGCATAGACGGTGAACTTGGAAACCGAAGAAGCTCAGATTGCAAGCAATATTAGAATGTTTTCATGTCACACCCGGCATTTTCAATATAACAACACAAGCGGAAATAAAACTCGGATTTAAGACGACGATGGCATTATCACTTACGAATTTTATATTTTCCAAGACAACAGACAACAGACAAGACAACAGCTCACTTTGAAAGATACAGAACTTCTAGAGACTACTAAATGATTAATTGATACCACTATTGAAGAATAGGTATATAATTTATATGGGAGAAACGCACTATTTGATATAGACAAGTCTCAGTCTGTATTTGACATAAACGATGCTTTTTTTTGTAATAAATGCTATTGATGAAGATAAAGGGGAGCAGGTAAGTTTTCGCGATAAAGAGGAATTTGGTTTCGAAAAAAAGCAAAATAAGAACACAATTTCAAGACGACAGATAGAAACACGATATAAGAATTAAGTGAAAACCAATCAAAACTAGAAAACAAATTCGGAATGAACAAATTCTACCAGAATTACGCTTCAACTCATTTGACATGTGACTGAAATCGTTTGATAGTATAACATACGTTACTATGTAAAATAAAAAACACAGGTTTGAGAACACATTGTGGACATTCTACATAGTGTAGCGGAGGTGGTTGGGGGGGGGGGTAGTGGAGAGGTGTGCGTGCAAAACACCAAAGTAATATGGGAACAGTTTATTGGGAAAGAATGCCGTAAAAGTTGTTAGCTCGTGACTATAAAGCGTTCGCTCAGATATGAAATTGATTTGAATGCTGATCTATTGATAGGCCACAAAGATCTACTCAGGCCGCTTCCTTTCTCCTTTGAGTTACGACGATTGTTAGTACATGACAGATTGTTTTGGCTGGGGTTTGAGATTTGTAGCCTCGAAAAGCGAATTTGGCGCCATCACGTGGTTGCGCAGTACCTCATACATTGGTAAAAATTCTACGATAAAAAAAGACGGCTGTTCAAAAACACTTACCTCACATTTCTTCACTAAAAAAATAATTCCGCTTTGTGGTCAGCTCAATTTTGACAAGACCCGTTTTATTCTAAGCCTGTTATGAGCGATTTCATTTCATTTTTCAAAATGACTGATTCGTCTTTTGTGGTTGAGCGCAATGCAGAAAAGCAGTATAACCAAATTCACGCACAAAGCTTGTTCGCTTGTGCTATTCGGATCATAAGCTGACATTGGCCAGGTCAATGAAATTTACACCTGTGTCACAGAAAACATTAAATGTATTAGATGTGGTTTCATTCCTCAAACAGAACTAAAATCGATTGGATCAGGCTTAGAATGGAATCTATCTTGAAAATCTGTCAAATACTAATCGTCTTCGTTGGTGAAGGGTTAGAGGAAGCTCGAACTACGTTATACTCTTCAGGTTATATATTTGGTAATCTGATTCTTGTGACCTTTCTAACATGGTGTTATTAGTTTATTTGGAACACCTATATTCCAATTTGGCAAAGTTAGACTGAATATGGAGGAGTGTATTTCATTAGCTTTACCACAAAGTTCGCAACGACTGAATCTTAATGACTTGACAATTAAACATGTTAGTATCGGGCTAAGTGCCGACGTTCATTGCAGGCCGAATTCAAGACAGCAAGAGGTATATTACAAGCGTTTAGTCCGTCATTCATAATCCAGCCGTCGTCCATTAGAGAATATCCGCGTCCATAATCCAAAGACCTATTCCATTTTCCACATAACAGTATTAGCACCAAATTCAAATACATAAACATAGGCCACTACACTGTTACTATGCTGAAATGGAGTACACAACACATTATCGTGAATTACACAATAATTGTGTCGGAGCGTAACCGCAATCAACTGTCAGTAGTTTTTAGCGAAATTATTTTTGTGATTCTATTATTGAAATGTTGACAGTTTGAGCTAAACATAAGGCAAATGGATCAGTATGCCTCAAGTTTAGTTATTGGAATTCCAATGTATCTGTTTCGCGCGATTCATAAAGTTGATACTGAATATATAGTTAATTGAGAGCGTGTTTGTAATGAAAATGCCATGTGATATTTCTTCAGTTGATTATACAGCGTAATATTGTATTTTTATTTTATATCTTTATTTTGTAGACCGGCGAGAGTTTATACCAGAATATATAACACCGTTATTGAACAATCTCTGCTTTGGCGTTAGGAAAGTTCTCTGCCATGGGGCATGTCGCGACTCAGTGCGTTCGGTGACGCGACGGAACATGGCCGCCGCAGTAAATTCAGATTGACGTCATTGATTTCCTGATAACAACGCTAAAATCAAGAGACATTTCTGGATAGGCCGCCGTTCAACGAATTTCCTTTTTTCGCTAAAATGACTCCTAAGGCTCGATTTTTTCTTTCGCCAAAGCAAGGCAAATTTTCACATACACTCAGGCGTTAGGCAAGTTCTCTGTTATGGGGCAGATTGCGACTCAGTGCGTTTGGTGACGTCGCGGAACATAGCCCTCGCAGTAAATGCACATTGACGTCATTGATTTCCTGATAACCACGCTAAAATCAAGAGAAATTTTGGGATAGGCCGTCGTTCACCGATTTTACATTCTCCGCTAAACTGACTCATGAGGCTTGAATTTTTCTTTCACCAAAGCAGGACAAATTTTCAAATACACTCAACCGAAATCAAATTTTGACTTAGGAACTAGCATAGTTAACCTAAGCAATAGTCTTGTTGTAACTGATCACTCCCTTCGTAGCCACGGCCTCTCTTTTGTGCCTACTCCTAAACCCATCACAGGCATGGATGCACATATGGAGACCAAGGGATACGAAATGTTCATACCTTTCAAAAATAAACTTCACCTGGCTGATCGCTATAGAAACTCGGAGAAAAAGAATCCTTCATGGCTATTTCCGGGTTCATCCCCGAGAACTTTGATTCTGAAATTCCAAAAGCTGTAGATAATCTTTCAACTAGGGTTCAGGCTTTATTAGAAAGTGGTAGGTTTGGAAATTATCAAAATTTGTCTATTTCGGAACGTCGCTCCCTATCAAAATTACTTCACAATAGAAACATAGTCCAGAAACCTGCAGACAAAGGCTCGGCCAATGTTAGCTCGTCTAGAGAAAATTACATTAAAGAAGCTCAGTGTCTTCTCAATAATCATTACAAAAGACTAAACAAGGAAATATGGGCTCAAAATTATGTCAGATTTCTTCAAATTTTGGTCCAAGTAAAAGGAAAACAAATTATTTCAGACAAACAGAGTATCTGACTCCTAAGAAACATGAAGCAAAAATGAGACATTTTTACATTTTGCCAGAGACCCACAAGCCGATTGAAAATTGAATTGATGAGTGTACCCCGCCGGACCGACCTATTATTTCTGATTGTGGGTCTGACTTCTACCACATTTCTGAATTTATTGACTATCACCTCAAACCAATTGCTAACTGACACCCTAGTTATCTAACAAACACCGAGGATTTTTTGCCAAATTATCTCAAATCAACGCTCCTACGAATGCTCTTCTAGTCCCCATGGATATTGAATCAATGTATACCAATATTGATATAGACGGTGGAATACGTTCGATCCAAAACGCTTTTTAGCAGTTTCCTGATCCCAAAAGACCAGATGACGGAATTTTTGAACTTTTGGAACTTAGTCTTGAAGGAAACGATTTTGAGTTTAATGATGAAATCTATCAACAGGTCAGTGGATGAGCTATTGGGAAGAGGTTTAGTCCGAACTTCGCATCTATTTATGGGAGTTCAGTGACAAAAGGAGGCTTTAAGGAAAGGAGTCAAACAACCCCTCTTGTACATCCGTTTTCTGGATGATATTTTTCTTCTTTGGGATCACCCTAGAGAAGATCTCGGGCCATCTATTGACATTCTGAACAGCCATGACCCCAATATAAAATTAGAAGCAGTAATCCGGGTCACCAATACTGAGTATTTAGATTACAAGGTATTTTTCAAACCTACCGACACACATGAACTTCTCCATGCCAAGTCGTTTCATCCTCCTCATATGTTTAATGGTATAATCAAATCACAAATCATCCGATTTCACCGGAATTCTATCAATCTCCAAAATTTCAATCAGTCTTGTTCAGTATTATTCCAAGCATTGAAATCTAGAGGCTATTCAGCTCGTTTCCTGAGTCGTATCAAATCGAACACCCGATCACGACATATCACTTAGAGAGCACTCGTAGGTCTGAGCCCGTTAGAATCAAACATAATCGCCCCAACGTCGGCAATGGTCAAACTCAAAAATGCCTAAAAGATCGATGTAAACATTCATCGCGACTCGAACGCACTTCAAAAGTGAACAATCGAGAAGCAAATATCAACTACGAGACCATCTCACCTGTGACTCGGTGAACATAACATATCTCAGTACGTGCAAAAAGTGTCTTAAACAGTATATCGGTAAAACAAAAACGACTTTTAGGGAACGAGCCACGCGTCATCAATCTGATATTTTTCTCGAAAACGACGGTCCGCTTAACGACCATTTCAATATCTCAGGACACATCCTTCACGAACACTGAGATCATGCCTATTGAACAAATCCCCACTCTCACCACACAGGAGGAGGCTCACGATCTAAGAGCGATACGCTAGACATTTTGGGTCAAAACTTTACAAACACGATATCCTTTCGGCATGAATATCGATTCAGGTAAACAGTCTAAACGGGAGATAATAACCTTTGTGATTCGCTATAGCAGGCGATATGTTGAAGCCGCTCGTATGCTTAAGGAGGAATATCAGAATCTTCAACCTAAACTGAAGCAGCCTCTCAATCTGAAGCCAATCATAGCTTACAGGAAAAATAAGAGTTTACGCGACTTGCTCGTTCGAAGTAAACTATATCCTCTAACAGAGGTTGGTGACTGAAATTTACGATTTACTGCCATGGCATAAGCTATACTATAGCAGCCCTTTAAATCCATCAGAAACTTGTCTCTACGAACGACTTTTATGAAATAAGTTTTGTTTAATACATCCCTGTGCTAGTGCCTTTATACTCACATAAAATACATACTTGTATGAGCTGGTTGGATTTATTGATATGTTTATGGATGCAACTCGCGATCGGTCAACTAGCGAATGTCCTGGGAGATAGGCCATTTAATAATATTGTTCCAGATCCTCCGTGTTGATACACCACATGGTGTGGTCTTAATTCCAGTCAGGGTATTGGTAACATTTGCTTACAATTTTGAAAAAAAAACATTTACTCACATAGACCTATTTAAACACTTGGACATATATTCTATGTCGAGTTTTGGCTTAGCCATCTTTCAACCTCACCGTAGTCATATAGCACCAGTTCAATGAAGTTGCGGGTGGCGGTCTATGTACTCGAGCAAATCGTTAAAAGCAGTGCTTTTCTATAGTTATCCAAGGTAAAAAGTGTTTATTTTTAATAAACCTCTGTGTCCGTGCCTTAATTCATTCATAATATACATGCTACCCTAAATCCACCAAATATATTTCGTAATATCTAGGCATATTAATTAGTATATTGATATCCAATGTTTGTCGAATCAATGATAATTTTATGGTGGCACACGGACGACTGACTTGACTGTTGACAGTAATTATCCTGGCAACGAACATGCATTATTCTCTAAAATAATGACTAATACGATTAATATAGTTTCCATAAACTGTCAAGGGTTGGCTAATAGCTCCAAAAACATGTTATTTGATGTTTTTCATCATTTGAGAAAGACAAAAATACAATATACATGTATTATAGGAATAATACATGTATTATGTTTGCAAGTCACCCATACAGGCAAGTATACTGAACAACTTTTACGGTCTGCATGAGGACAAGACGCCAGGGCAAATTCGCTAAGTTCAACGCACGAGGGGCTCTGATACTTTCTCACAAGAAGTATGACTACAGTAACTAGGATAAAAAGAGATTCGACTGAAAATTATTCGAAATCAGTCTTACCACATGAACAGGTACAATAATAGCGTACCTGAGATACAACACATATCACGAATCGTTAGATTCTTGGTATGTGCTTTAGAATAGGTTAACCGGAAGACTATACTGTGGAGTCATGTGACTCTGTCAGTATGTCGGCACCTCTTCCCACTTCCCTTATATGTGTTGTAATTACTATTTCCGATACATCAGTCACACGGATTGTTAAACACAATTAACAAATTAATAAATGAAATTGAAAATCCATCTGTAGCAAGTTGTGCCGATATGTAATATGGTATTGAACCCGGACATAGATACTAACAATTATAAACACGCTAACAATCCACAGGCTAGGAAAACCGTCTGTGATCACGCAAGTGATAATGACTAGTTTGTTGTTTGTAAAGTATTACACAAGCATAGACGGTGAACTTGGAAACCGAAGAAGCTCAGACTGCAAGCAATATTAGAATGTTTTCTTGTCACATCCGGCATTTTTAATATAACAAGACAAGCGGAAATAAAACTCGGATTTAAGACGATGATGTCATTATTACTGAATTTTATATTTTCCCATGCGCTTTTTGGGGGGAATTTAACAGCTCACTTTGAAAGATACAGAACTTCTAGAGATTACTAAAAGATTAATTGATACCACTATTGAAGAATATGTATATAATTTATATGCGAGAAACGCATCATCAGTCTCAGTCTGCATTTGACATAAACGATGCTTTATTTGTAAAAAATTCTCTTGATGAAGATAAATGGGGGAGCAGGTAAGTTTTCGAGATAAAGAGGAATTTGGTTTCGAAAAAATAATTAAACCAAAATAAGAACACAATTTCAAGACGACAGATAGAAACACCATATAAGAATTAAGTGGAAACCAATCGAAAATGGAAAACAAATTCGGAATGAACAAATTCAGAGATTAACTACCAGAATTACGCTTCAACTCATTTGACATGTGACTGAAATCTTTTGAGAGTATAACATACGTTACTATGTCAAATAAAAAACACAGGTTTGAGAACACATTGTGGACATTCTACATAGTGTAGCGGAGGTGGTTGAGGGGTGGGGGATAGATGTGCCTGCAAAATATCAAAGTAATATGGGAAAAGTTTATTGGGGAAGAATGTTCGACCCTACGATTCAGAATAGCGTAGCCTGGCGTCACGAGATATCGCTTCCACATGGACTACATTTTACATTCCATTGGCACGGGGTGTTCGAGAAATCGGTTATCTTACTATTTGCACGCTGAAACCGATTTTTATCGTCTTTACCGGCTGCGGCAGTTATGCCGTAAAAGTTGTTAGCTCGTGACTATAAGCGTTCGCTCAGATATGAAATTGATTTGAATGCTGATTTATTGATGGGCCACAAAGATCTACTCAGGTCGCTTCCTTTCTCCTTTGAGTTACGACGATTGTTAGTACATGACGGATTGTTTTGGCTGAGGTTTGAGATTTGTAGCCTCGAAAAGCGAATTTGGCGCCATCACGTGGTTGCGCAGTACCTCATACATTGCTAAAAATTCTACGATAAAATAAGACGGCTGTTCAAAAACACTTACCTCACATGTCTTCACTAAAAAAATAATTCCGCTTTGTGGTCAGCTCAATTTTGACAAGACCCGTTTTATTCTAAGCCTGTTATGAGCGATTTTATTTCATTTTTCAAAATGACTGATTCGACTTTTGTGGTTGATTGTAATGCAGAAAAGCAGTATAACCAAATTCAGGCACAAAGCTTGTTCTATTCGGATCATAAGCTGACATTGGCCAGGTCAATGAAATTTACACCTGTGTCACAGAAACCATTAAATGTATTAGATGTGGTTTCATTCCTCAAACAGAACTAAAATCGATTGGATCAGGCTTAGAATGGAATCTATCTTGAAAATCTGTCATGATCGTCTTTGTGGGTGAAGGGTTAGAGGAAGCTCGGACTACGTTATACTCTTCAGGTTATATATTTGGTAATCTGATTCTTGTGACCTTTCTAACATGGTGTTAATAGTTTATTTTGAACGCATCCATTCCAATTTGGCAAAGTTAGACTGAATAATTATGGAGGAGTGTATTTCATTAGGTTTACCACAAATTTCGCAACGACTGAATTTTAATGACTTGACAATTAAACATGTTAGTGTCGGGCTAAGTGCAGACGTTCATTGCATGCCGAATTCAAGACAGCAAGAGGTTTATGTCCACTGCACTATTACCAAGCTGAAATGGAGTACACAATACATTATCGTGAATTACACAATAACTGTGTCGGAGCGTATCCGCAATCAACTGTCAGTAGTTTTTAGCGAAATTATTTTTATGATTCTATTATTGAAATGTTGTCAGTTTGAGCTAAAAAGTAAGGCAAATGGATCAGTATGACTCAAGTTTAGGTCTTGGAATTTCAATGTAACTGTTTCGTGCGATTCATGAAGATGATGCTGAATATATAGTTAATTGAGAGCGTGTTTGTAATAAAAATGCCATGGGATATTTCTTCAGTTGATTATACAGTGCAATATTGTATTTTTGTTTTATATCTTTATTTTGCAAAACGTCGAGTCTTTATACCAGAATACATAACACCGTTATTGAACAATCTCTGCTTTTGCGTTATGCAAGTTCTCTGCTATGGGGCAGATTGCGACTCAGTGCGTTTTGGAGACGTCGCGGAACATTGATTTCCTGATAACAACGCTAAAATCAAGAGAAATTTCGGGTAGGCCGTCGTTCACCGATTTTACATTCTCCGTCAAACTGACTCATGAGGCTTGAATTTTTCTTTCACCAAAGCAGGACAAATTTTCAAATACACTCAATAGAAATCAAAATTGCAACCTTTATATACTGTTTGACCATGTTGACTGTGTTTTACATACCTTCTTGTCGAGGTATCGTCTCGGGTTCTGCTTCGTTCTCGTCCGTTTTCGCTGCGAAAGATAATTTAAGAAGTATAACGAAGGTAAGAAATATATGGTACGAACACATCACCGAAATTAACGTAGGTCTTATTTGAGAATTCTTGTGACAGTTCGAATATTTAGAATTTAGGCACCATTAAATGCATTCAATCATTTTTCGAATCACTAGCGGTATGACATTCATTCATTCTATTCATTATAGGGGAGGAGTAGGGCTGGGGAGTTCTGAAGGTCCCTACCCATTATTAAAATGGTCGCTTCTCAGCCTTCTCTGAGAATGCGATAGAATAGATCAGGAATGTTCTAGATTTTGGACCAAATTCTGAGGGTGCGAGCTTACTACACGATCAGCTACTGGTTCGTATAATTTCATTCTGCCTTTATATGTTTTAGCACAGGAGAATATTTTGCGATGTTGAGAGCTGACATATTTTCTTGTAATATTTACCCAAATTATGCATTATTCTAAGTACAACGTCACTTTCTTGAACACTGGATAAATATAGTACATATGTAAAAAAAAATGTCAGATATCCCCAGTTCAAATATTCTCCTGGATTAAAATATATGTCAATGTGAAAATATACGAACCAATAACTGACGACCTGAAGTCATGGATCACTGTACAGACAGGATATTCTTTGTTCTCTCAATAATGTTCATACGGTGGATGAATCGGTTCATATTAGATTTTATTTTTGCTTGATATACAATAAAATGTAAGGTTTTTGCAAATTCAGCTGCTTTAAGTAATTTTTCCTTTCATTTGCAAAACAACATTGTTTGTTTGCCAAAAATACCACAGTTTATTCTGTATTTATTCTGTAGTGCAGACGTTCATTGCATGTAGAATTCAAGACAGCAAGAGGTATACATGTATGTCCCTTACACTGTTATCACGATCAAATGGATTTCATGTAATATATTATATGGTTCAGCACATAATTGTGAATTACACAATAACTGTGTCGGAGCGTAATCACAATCAACTGTTAGAATTTTTTTAGAGAAATTATTTTTGTGATTCTGTTATTGAAATGTTGACAGTTTGAGCTAAAAAGTAATTCAAATGGATCAGTATGACTCAAGTTTAGGTCTTGGAATTCCAATGTAACTGTTTCGTGCGATTCATGAAGATGATGCTGAATATATAGTTAACTGAGAGCGTGTTTGTAATAAAAATGCCATGGGATATTTCTTCAGTTGATTATACAGTGCAATATTGTATTTTTGTTTTATATCTTTATTTTGCAAAACGTCGAGTCTTTATACCAGAATACATAACACCGTTATTGAACAATCTCTGCTTTTGCGTTATGCAAGTTCTCTGCTATGGGGCAGATTGCGACTCAGTGCGTTTTGGAGACGTCGCGGAACATTGATTTCCTGATAACAACGCTAAAATCAAGAGAAATTTCGGGTAGGCCGTCGTTCACCGATTTTACATTCTCCGTCAAACTGACTCATGAGGCTTGAATTTTTCTTTCACCAAAGCAGGACAAATTTTCAAATACACTCAATAGAAATCAAAATTGCAACCTTTATATACTGTTTGACCATGTTGACTGTGTTTTACATACCTTCTTGTCGAGGTATCGTCTCGGGTTCTGCTTCGTTCTCGTCCGTTTTCGCTGCGAAAGATAATTTAAGAAGTATAACGAAGGTAAGAAATATATGGTACGAACACATCACCGAAATTAACGTAGGTCTTATTTGAGAATTCTTGTGACAGTTCGAATATTTAGAATTTAGGCACCATTAAATGCATTCAATCATTTTTCGAATCACTAGCGGTATGACATTCATTCATTCTATTCATTATAGGGGAGGAATAGGGCTGGGGAGTTCTGAAGGTCCCTACCCATTATTAAAATGGTCGCTTCTCAGCCTTCTCCGAGAATGCGATAGAATAGATCAGGAATGTTCTAGATTTTGGACCAAATTCTGAGGGTGCGAGCTTACTACACGATCAGCTACTGGTTCGTATAATTTCATTCTGCCTTTATATGTTTTAGCACAGGAGAATATTTTGCATTGTTGAGAGCTGACATATTTTCTTGTAATATTTACCCAAATTATGCATTATTCTAAGTACAACGTCACTTTCTTGAACACTGGATAAATATAGTACATATGTAAAAAAATATGTCAGATATCCCCAGTTCAAATATTCTCCTGGATTAAAATATATGTCAATGCGAAAATATACGAACCAATAACTGACGAACTGAAGTCATGGATCACTGTACAGACAGGATATTCTTTGTTCTCTCAATAATGTTCATAAGGTGGATGAATCGGTTCATATTAGATTTTATTTTTGCTTGATATACAGTAAAATGTAAGGTTTTTGTAAATTCAGCTGCTTTAAGTAATTTTTCCTTTCATTTGCAAAACAACATTGTTTGTTTGCCAAAAATACCACAGTTTATTCTGTATTTATTCTGTAGGGCAGACGTTCATTGCATGTAGAATTCAAGACAGCAAGAGGTATACATGTATGTCCCTTACACTGTTATCACGATCAAATGGATTTCATGTAATATATTATATGGTTCAGCACATAATTGTGAATTACACAATAACTGTGTCGGAGCGTAATCGCAATCAACTGTTAGAATTTTTTTAGAGAAATTATTTTTGTGATTCTGTTATTGAAATGTTGTCAGTTTGAGCTAAAATGTAAGGCAAATGGATCAGTATGACTCAAGTTTAGGTCTTGGAATTCCAATGTAACTGTTTCGTGCGATTCATGAAGATGATGCTGAATATATAGTTAATTGAGAGCGTGTTTGTAATAAAAATGCCATGGGATATTTCTTCAGTTGATTATACAGTGCAATATTGTATTTTTGTTTTATATCTTTATTTTGCAAAACGTCGAGTCTTTATACCAGAATACATAACACCGTTATTGAACAATCTCTGCTTTTGCGTTATGCAAGTTCTCTGCTATGGGGCAGATTGCGACTCAGTGCGTTTTGGAGACGTCGCGGAACATTGATTTCCTGATAACAACGCTAAAATCAAGAGAAATTTCGGGTAGGCCGTCGTTCACCGATTTTACATTCTCCGTCAAACTGACTCATGAGGCTTGAATTTTTCTTTCACCAAAGCAGGACAAATTTTCAAATACACTCAATAGAAATCAAAATTGCAACCTTTATATACTGTTTGACCATGTTGACTGTGTTTTACATACCTTCTTGTCGAGGCATCGTCTCGGGTTCTGCTTCGTTCTCGTCCGTTTTCGCTGTGAAATATAATTTAAGAAGTATAACGAAGGTAAGAAATATATGGTACGAACACATCACCGAAATTAACGTAGGTCTTATTTGAGAATTCTTGTGACAGTTCGAATATTTAGAATTTAGGCACCATTAAATGCATTCAATCATTTTTCGAATCACTAGCGGTATGACATTCATTCATTCTATTCATTAT